>JANHZT010003265.1:298497-312935 GCA_032468215.1 Stegonotus admiraltiensis | reverse complement strand
AGGTAGGTAGGTAGATAGATAGATAGATAGATAGATAGATAGATAGATAGATAGATAGATGGATGGATGGATGGATGATCTGGTTTTATTTGGTTTTGTTTTCTTTCCTCTCTTTTAGGCTATTGAGAGTGAATACTGCATTGGAGATGGCTGTAAGCAGTATCAAGAGCTGGCTTATCATCCCATTTCAAAAGAAGCAGTCCTTACAGAGAACCAGGGAATGCAAGAGGAAGAACATCTCTTGACCGCTGTGTTTTCATTAGGGGCCTTCTTGAGATGATGATGATGACTGTAGACTTCTGACAGCCGCAAACTCACTAGGCTAAAAGATCCAAAGTCAGCTTCCCTTTGCACTAGTGCCAGGGGCTTTCATTTGAAAAACAAAACAAAACTTCCAAATATTTCTCCCCCTCTGCCCCTGCTCACCGTTGATTGGAACATAAGTGTTAAGGAGTTAGGCTAATGAGATCAGGCATTAGGGAAGAACAATGAGGGCCGATGTAATGCTCCTACTTTTCTTGATGGCAACATCAAAACGGCAGGGGCAGATCAGCATCCTAGGAGTGTTTTTGTCCTTTAGCAAGACAAAAGAGGATGAGTTGTTGGAGGGAAGATGAGGGCAGAAGGGAGAGAACAATTTTCATTTCAACAAAAGTGCAGGAAGGGAATGCAGCAGAATTCTGAATATCCAAATATTAAACCAACAACTGCTTTTACACCCCAAAGTAATAATTACAGGGGGGATTTTATGTATTAATTTTACTACCGAGAAGAGCTGTCTGTATTTTGTAAGAAGCCTGCTATTTCACAAGATATGTTTCACACCTCAAGAGGCAGGCTTAATTCCATATATGACATGTTCTAGATCTCAACTGATGTACAATGGCAACTGTAAAATAATGACGGCATAATAACATTAGACATCATTGTTGTCTATGTGGCCTTCAATGCTGTAGATTCCCTAGGCAAGATCCTTCTTATCAGAACTATGGCCACTCCTTTATATAACCAGGCTTATGTCTTTATGACGAACTATTCAGTAGAAAGAATCAAAGGTTGCTTTTTAAATTTAGTGTTTCATGAAAATATCCCAATGAGAGAAAATTCATTTCATTAGAACCTGATGCTTCTTGTTTTTCCCAGAGAAGAAAAGGATGGACTAGGACTCTCCTTTTGTTATTTGTGTGTATCCATCTATCCTTAACTCTGAATTTACAATGCATGCACACTACATGTTCATAAAAGCATTTTCTGTCTAAACTTCAATGAATTTACACACACATTCACACACACAAGATTAGTCGCTCCCCATATGGGTGACGGCTGAAATCCTCAGCTGTGAGAAATTAAACTATTTATTAATCTAAATATACATATTTAGTATATTTAGTAAATATACTAAAAATTTAGTAGTACCTTGAAAAATCTATTCAACCTGTTCCGTGCCTTCCCAGAAAGGCTTCCACCTCGCATCTGTTAAGATGATCTTGGAAATAAGAATTTTCTAGAAAGAAGGAAGGAAGAGCCTTCTCTAGTCATTCAAAGTACTTGGGCTGATCATAAGCAATGCAAAAGTTTGGTTTACCTTGATGCTCCAAGACTGCGGGTTTCATGATGACGATATCATTGCATTAGATTTATCTCCTTCCTGCACTGCCAGAAATGAGTCCATTCCACTCTTCAAAAGAGGCCAGTGAGATCCAGTATTTGTTGAGATGGGCACTTTTTTAAAAAAATACTCCCACCGAGCATATTAAAAATGCAGATTTCCTAAATAGGGCTTCCTCTTTAAGGCTAATCTATTGATATTAAAATATACCAATCTTAGTGTCAGCTCAATTTAGGATTTTAAAAAGAAGAAATGTATCTTCGTCCCCATTCACTGCCAAATGACTTAGCTAACTCTATGTGTGTGTTTCAAATAATGGTGCCAATGGAGCTATTTTGCATCCAAATTAAAGTAGGTATTAATTTGAATGCAAAACAGCTCTGTTTGTGCATGGAGCCTGGATGATGGGTTTGCTCAAGGAGGGGTTTTATTCACAAGCAAGTGTGGAGAATACCATACGTTCCTTTGCTCCATATTTTTGCGGCCCATGGTTCAAAATCAAGGAATGAAGGTGGTCGGTTCTTCTTCTTCCTCCTCCTCCTCCTCCTCCTCCTCCTCCTCCTCCTCCTCTAAAGTGAAGATTAAAACAGCAGAATTATAAAGTATAATTACCTTTTACCGAAACTTAAGAAACAGGGGAGAAAAAAAAATCCAGCGGGAAACTTTTTGGAGAACAGGATGTGTTGTCGTTATCGCGAAAAGATAGAAGTTCCATACTGTTTTTATCTGTTTATTTGGAAGGAATCCAACCTTCGCATCATGCTGGAAACAAAAAAAGGAAAAAGAAAAGGGGGGGAAAAAGAGGGGGGAGTAATGCAGGAGTAATTATTAAAACTGTGTGATTTGTTATCTCCACGACTGTCTTTCCAAATGGTAATACGATATCAGCAGCTGCAGACGGTTGTCGGTTTCCTCTATTAGTAAACAAATGCTTTGGAGACCTGTGTGGGACTCTTTAAGCCCACTACTCCCCGAAGTGCTGTCAGGCTTAACTTCTAATCCATGGTATTTCAGAGCACTGGAAATTCATCTTTATAAAACCTGAACAAAAAAGGGAAGAAAGCCTGGAGGGCATGAGCTCCCTCTGGTGAGACAAATGACATGTTCATTTATTAATGAAACAATAACCCTGGAAGGAGGATCAAAGCACATTCCATCCTCACTTTACAATCCCCAATTTTCTCAGGCCATACCATTTAATTGAGCCATGACAATGGAATACTTAATTGTTGCATGAAAGTTTGAAGAAGCGACTTCTTCAGAATCCATGTTCGCTTCTGGATTATTGCAGTCAAACATAAGCCCAGCTTGTGGCAAATGCCGTTTGATTTATGCCACTTATGGTGCTTTGTGAGCTGTTCTGCTCCTTTTTTTCTAAAGGCCTCTCGCTGCTTCTCTTCCTGCAAACCGAAATGTACAGTTATTTACACCTTTTCAAAGGCCTTCCTTTCGAGCTGCACCCAGGTAACTCCATTTTTTGTTTATTACTTCTGATCTCTTGATATCCCAAACACTCCAGATGTGTGAAGTCCTTCTCCTTTCTGTGGTTCCTGGATGTCTCGAGGAACTGGCACAGATTTACCAGGGGCAGTGTGTCTCACCTTTTAAATTGCTTTGTAACCTATTCAACTAAGCGTGTGCATAACACTTAAAAATATTCAAAACACATCACTCGTGTGCAGGATTGTAATCCTCACAAGAACGTGTAAGGTAAATTAGAAGGATTATCTCTGTATTCCAGAGGGAGGCTAAGGAGAGAAGATGATAACTCAAAGAGTACTCACCAACTTTTGATAGCACCAATATTCGAAGCAGGGTCTTGCTTACCGTCTCTAGCTATATTTGCTCCTACTATTGATCCCTGTCATTTTGAGAAATGAGGACAGTAATTTTCATACTTTGTGTGTGTCTTGCTAACCAGTAGCAGCTTCATGCAGGGGTATCAAAAGTGCCCAAATAGCAGATAGACTACATCATAACTCTCCATCCACCATCTTGGCATCCTAGAAGACACCTTGGTTACCAACTCTAGAATAGGAGAAGATCACTGACTCAGTGGTGGGGAAAGACCTCTGGAGTGAATAGATCCCAAAGCCCCCTGAGCTACAATTCTCATTGAAGGCTGCAGTCTTAGTAGACACCTTCATATGAATTCAAAATTCTTATTTGTGATTTAGTGCTACGTTGCAGATGGTAACTTCCTGGTGTGTTCACTTGTGAACAGCCCAGCAGATCAGAACTTAAGAGGTTTTCATATTATTTGTAGAGTCAAGTGAACTTCTCATAAAGAAAAATGTTATTGGTTATAGCACAGAATGAAATATTTGGGACTTACTTCCCTAATATTGTGTCAGGCAGGACTTTCTAAATGGATAATCCACTAGGAGAAGTGGCTATGAGAAAGGTGCCATTTTGTTCCATGCCCATAAACCATAGATATAGTACTATACTACTACTACTACTACTACCAACAACAACAACAACAACAACAACAAAACAAGAAGACCTGGCAATGGCTAAGAGCTGGAAAATTGAAGTAAGAGACCAAGGAACTAATGCTGGCTGCACAAAACCAAGTCTTAAGGACAAATGTATACAAAGCCAGAATTGAGAAGACAGCAACAGACAATAAGTGCCACCTATGCAAAGAAGTTGAAGAAATAGTGGACAACCTGGTAAGCTTCTGCAAGATTGCACAGACTCACTACAAGTAGTGGCATGACAATGTAGCAACAATAGTGCACTGGCAGATCTGTAAGAAATATTATTTTCTTGCAAGTAAGAACTGGTGAAATACTTTGACCACTTAATGAGAAGGAAGGACTCGCTGAAGAAGAGCCTAATGCTGGGAATGATTGAGGGCAAAAGAAGAAGGGGACAGCAGAGAATGAGGTGGCTGGATGGAGTCACTGAAGCAGGCGGCGTGAGCTTAAATGATCTCCGGAGGATGGTAGAGGACAGGAAGGCCTGGAGGAACATTGTCCATGGGTCGGACATGACTTCGCAACTAACAACAACAAAAGAACTGGTGGGACCATAAAATAGAGAAAGTCGTAGAAAATGAAGAAGTTAAATTGCTCTGGAATTTTAGAATTCAAACAGATAGGCACCTGCCACATAACACCCCGGACTTAACAATTGTCAACAAGAAAGACAAAAATGTCTGGATAGTAGATGTGGCAGTACCTGGAGACAGCAGAATAGAAGAGAAAGAACTGGAGAAGATAAGAAAATACAAAGACCCACAAATAGAAATAGAATGACTTGCAAAGGCAAGGGTAGTACCAATAGTAACAGATGCCTTTGGTACAATCCCAAAACAACTGGAGCACCACTTGAACACCCTTGGCATTGACAAATTTGCCATCAGTCAATTGCAAAAGGCAATTGCTTTACTGGGAACAGTTCCCTCCTGTGACAATATCTCTAACATCATCAATCCACATCTGCCTATCCCAAGTTCTTGATAAGGACTCGGTAGGCAGACAAAAATGCCAAACCCAGTCTGAACATCTGGCTGACTGTGTGATGATCAACAACAACAGCAATAATAATACATTATTAATAATAAGTTATAAAGGTATTTCTTGCTAAAATAGGACATAGTCACATAGGTAACTTGAATAATATGCTAAAATATCTGTATGGTTGGGTTTACATAAGAAACTGGACTACAGTAAACTGGGATTGGTTCAGTGTGGAAAGCTAGCTTTTTCTGACAATGTGTTGTTATTAAACCCTGCATGTTAGATGAACTCAGGAACTGTGTTTTGTTAATCTGGATGTATGGTTTAGCATGTTGTGAAGACATGGATGTGTCCTGACTACAAGGTCATTCCCTTTCCTAGGATCTCAGTTTGTGCTTTTCCCAAGAAACTGGAAAGTAAAGTAATGGGAGACAAGTATATTATTTTGTTAGTCCTATTGAGAGATTGGGATAACACAAAGGAGAACTATCATCTATGTATAACACAAGAAGAGATTAGATCTTCCATCCTCTTCCCAAAGGTACACTGGGATGGAATCTTCTATATGCAAAGCATGCAATTTATCCATGAGCTAAATAGATTTTTATGGATGAAAGCATGCAGCACATTCCTGTGGAAAAATACAATGGTCTTCAATCCAGAGGTTGGGTGAAATTTATCAGTGGAGACTCTCTTTTTGGGGGCTATCCTGAAATAGAAGTGTTTTTTTTTCCTATTATGACCTTGATCAATGCTAGGCATGGGTAAATGAAAAACAGTGCTTTGATTGCCAAAATATTTGCCATTAAGGCCCATTGCAGTGGCAGGAAAAATATTAAAAATAGAGAAGAAGTGCACTTCCTATTTAAAATGAAGAGGCTGGAGAAGATACTGATGCAACTATAGCAGTCTACTAATTTCCTTGAGAGTGGAGACAACAATATTCTGGTTTTGGTAACTTTCCAATATGATGGCTTGTCCCATGATATCAATGACCAAATCCTTACTTCTAGGCTACAAAATGGCATGGGCATCGGTCTTCTGTCTTGACTATGGGAAAGGGGCACCTAGAGTTTTATTTTGAGAAAGAGTAGAAAGAAATGTGTCCATGTTTTATGGAAACTTTTAAATTAAAACAAATAAACAAACCACAATGGACGCTTAAAGAAGCAAGCTTCCAGAAGCAACCAAGGAGTAGAAAAAATAGTCATTCCTGTAATAACATGGAAAACTCCAAGCAAACAATCTGATTCCACAATGGTTGAAAAATGATCTTTCCCTTTCTGTGTGCATTATTGCAAGGGGCAGGGATGAGGAGAGGAGTTAAGCATTTTGAGAAGTATCTCTTTGTTGGCAGTTAGAGTTCTCCATCTCAGAACACTGGAGACATATTGCAAGATGTATTCTCAGTTCATGAAGTGAATTTGTAAAGGGTCTTGCAAAGACACACACACCCCGGGTCTTGAGTTTGACACCCCTGGCTTAGATGGTTAGAATAACTGATGTAAATTCAGGTTATCCAAAGATATGGCTTTTGAGATACTGTATATTCAGCAATTGTTCTCTTCCTTGAGCCTTTTGTTTCACTCTCCAGACAACATGCTGCATCCCAATGGCTGTATTAAATAACAAAGTAGATTTATAACCAAAACATATGCAACATCTCCTGGCATCTGCAGATGCAAAGAAGTGGAATACAATGTGTGGACATGGGAAATCTGTTGACTATACTGATGTTGCCTCTGAAGAACTCTTAATAAGGTTTTAGAGAATTTAAGTACAATACTTTTTCTAATTCAGGTTGCTGAACATGCAGTTACTCATACAGTTATGTTCAGTTTCTGCATTACTGTAACATATGGATACTTTCCAAAGTTGCATTAAAAAAAAAACCTACCTTAGAAATTCAATCCTCAGAAATTTTGCCATGTTGATGCAAATGTGAACTAGATTGAGAGCTGGAGGTATCATAAAAGAATCAGTGTCCAATCAAGAGGAACATCCGTGTCAAGTCCATTTTGGAAGTACCGTAACCCCAACACCTAGCAACTGTATTCATGCAAGAAAATTTCTGTTAATATATTTTACTTACGAAAAATATTGTAACCTTCTTACTAAATCAGGATGTTGTGGCATATCATGTTCCATAAAACAATGAAATAAAAAGTTTAAAAATAGCTAAGAACACATAATTTAAAATATATAGTAATGCAGGTAAATACCAAGGACAAAACATACAGCCAAACTGTATTTGCTACTTCCCAAAAGTAAGAGCAAAAAGCCACATCTTCACTTTGTGCCCCAAAGCAGACAATACTCTCACCGACAGTGACATCTACACCACCAAGGGACAGATGGTGGCTGCTAGGGGACCTGCAGGCACAATGATCCCAGCCAGGCCTTCAGTCTGCTCAGAGCGAAATCTTGGCATCTGTACATGGAAGTATGGTGGATGGAGCCAGAGCCACAGGTGGAAATGGGCTGGAGGATATACTGTAACAGCCTTGGTATATAGTGAGTAGGTGAGCGTTAGATAGAATCAAAGAAATATAGAAAAGTATAAGTCTTCTATGCCACCTACCACCCAGATCCTTGCAGCCCCAAACTCATAACCCTACTTCTGATGGAAGATGTTGGTACCGCGCCAACCCCAAGAGAGTATCCTGAGCTGCCATCACTTTTGTTCATCCTTTAGAACTGCTTATATACCAGACAACAGAGGAAATTAATTCCTTGAGCCACTAGCTGTTTAATGTTAGGATATGGAATCTGTCTAAGATATTTGTCTTGAAGACTACAAAGCTCTCCTTTGCCACCTGGGTACCAATAGACTCTCCAAGACAAAGGATATCCAAAGCTGGAGTTCAGCAAGAGAGAAGGACCCCTGCTATCTTATGTCCACAGAGTTCACTTCTCTCAGCCACACATTATTAGGAAGTCTCCATTCCTATGATGATGTGTGAGAATGACCTTGGGAGATAGGAGGAATCTGCAGCCTAGACAATGGCACTTCCTCCTGTCTCCCAAGATCATTCCCACATACCACAACAATTCCTTACGCAGCTCATATTGGGTGAGGTGCTCCTTCAAGTATATGGATCCTAACGTATTAAGGGCTTTAAGCATCACAATTACCTTTAATGAGCCTTTAATGTCCAGGCAATCCACACATTCCTTTTTGATCAGTGTGCTACCTCTTTGGTACACCTTTACCATTGCATTCTGCACAAGCTTCTATTTCCAAGTTGTCCTCAAGGGTATTGCTATGCAGAGTATATTTATCACCTTCTGAATTAGGAGTCAAAACTCAGCTGGAGGGATGAGTTTGTTTAACAACATGCTTCACAACTTGTGCAATACATTATCTGAGTTCAATATGAATTGATTTAATTAAAATGACAGGATTCAATCCAAGGACTATGGTTCATCTGCAATGTGGGTTACGCTACTCATTTGTAAGTTGAATTGGTATGTCAGAGGTACAGAGTTAAACAAAATATTAGTGGAATATAGAATGATAGATTTATTTACAGGACAATTCACTGCGGGCATGGATATAACTTAAGGACCTTTAAGGGTCTAACTTAAGGACCTGCTTGTCAGAAATCTGAAATCCCATCAGAAACTGGTCTCTTACCCAAGTTTATTATAATAAAGTCTGCTGGACAAGCAGACTCCATGAAGCAACATTTTAATTATCCTCCTTACTATTATGAAAAACTCTGCAGCTCTTCAGATTATTATACAGTAAATAACCAGTTTTCTAAAGGACAGAGCTGTTTTAATTATATGACAATGAATGCATAATTATTATGTTTGTTAGAGTGAATCACAAGACAACAGACTAGATACTGCTGCTCTGGTTAGTGCATCTTAATTACTTTTTCATTTATTTTGCATATAAAAGCTATTTGCTAATTGTCTTTGCCATAAATATGCAAAATATAATTAGTCATTCATAATTCTTTATATGTTATCTAACTGTACATTTGTTACTGAGGAATATATATTGAAGTTTGAACATTTAATGGGTTTTTGGTGGCACGGAATATTTTTGTACTAACTTTGCTGGAAAATATTAGATGGGTGTCGTGCAAGTCTTCATTTAACCCCATTTCCCATGCAAAAGACTGTTCCTTCCATTAAGAACAAAGAGTGGAAACATGATGTCAATTGAAAGCTGTTCTGTGGTTCCTCAAATGGGAATATAAATCCATTGGAAAATAAATGGAATATGAGCATATGAATCTGCCTTTATAATGAGTTGAACCACCAGCCCATCTAAATATTCAATATCCTTTAAATTGAGTTTGGTGAGGATCAGTGATGGGGGAGAAATTCCTTTGGTTCACATTTGGATACTTAACGTATCTAATCTCATGTTTATAAACCAACCCATAAATGGATATTATTTGAACTGGGTATTTTACAATGCAGTCAAATCATGGTAATACTATGGAAAACCTGCAAAAGTGCATCAGTTCATGAAAGTAATGCTCAGGTGCATTTTAGCCAGAAAGATTACTTGTAAAAAAAGTGTGCACTGGACAAAAGTACAGATATGAGAGCATGAAGGGGTGAGGCAAATGAAGACTTTTGAGAGAAAAGTCAGTTTTTCATTTTTCCTCCCAGGACTTTCCCTTATTGTCCAATAGAATGGAACATTTGAAAAAAAAAATTGAAGGGTGAAAAAGCTTCCAATGAAATCTTTTCTTTTAGAATAATGGATACAAATGAGGCAACTTACTTACACCTTCTACACAAATATTTTTCGTTAACTTGTCATGGGAAGAATTTTCCTCAAAGGAAAAAGAAACACAAGAGAAGATTCTGAAAACACTTGAAAATATGGTAGAAAACATAATAACTGTCTGAATAACTTATAATTTTATGTTGAATAAATACAACAAGCATCCTATTCAAGGTACAACTCAGAGCTGATTGACTATTTGAGTAATATGTAAGCCTATTAAAACAAGCAAGCAAATGTGACATCAAGATGAATATTGAACAGTTTTCATTTCCCCCCAAAAAAATGATGCATCTTTTTTTCTTGGAGAATAAATTAAAGAAATATATTTTCCCAACTCATGCCTTCAACATTTGAAAAAAAAAAGATCTATCTAGGCAAAACTAGAAACTATGAAGCATATGGTTGGTTACATAAAGCTACATAAAGAGTTTTATGTGATTTTTTTAAAAAATCACAAATAAATACGGGAATTAGATGAACCAGGCTAAAATTATATTAGACAACAGCAGGACTATAATCACTATTAGGCTCTGACATTGCCTGGTGAGAGAAAGTTGATCTTTATATTTAAAAAAATAGAATGAGTAATACTTAAGTATAAAATTAACTAAAATTATGCCTACCGCTATTTATGAAACTAACATGGTATACAGCAATCCACCCTGTAATTAAAATATAATAACAGTCTATGGGGAGACCAATCTCAATGACTGAAATCTATCCCAAGATTTGTAGTTAATATATGTATTGAATAATTTAAACAAAGCAAGAAGAATATTAATCGCATGCCATTACCAGAATGAATTATGATTGTAGTTTGAATTACAAAGAATCATTCACATTTCCAAATTCAGTTAAAGAATATATTTTGTAGGGATGTCATAAAAGAAACCCAAGCATGAATATTTTCATACAAACATAGAAAACTGATGACAGAAAAAGACCTAGTGGTCCATCAAATTTGCCCTTTTATAGGGTGTTTTTTTTAAAATTATTATTATTATTATTATTATTTTATTTTATTTTTGTTGGGTGATGGACACGTGTTTATCCCAAGCATGTCTAAATTCAGTTACTGATGATTGACCCACTGCCCCTGCTAGGAAGTTGGTTCCAAGCTTCCACTTTCCTTTCTTTTTCTTTTTCCTCTTTTTCAATGCTGTTTTCTTCCTTACATTTCTACTGACCTCCGTTGATTTCTTAACATAATGAAACTGGAATTCTCAAAACTTTACTTTTACATTTTTGGAAATGAAAGGAACTAATAATATTTGATCATGCTTTCAATAATTCATTCAACATCAGTAAATTATGCAATGTACTTAATCAATATCAGTCAATATATCTTTTGCAATATGAACGGAAACATTTATATCACCATATATGCCAATATGGGACAGAATGTGATGTATCCATGGTAACCACTTTGTTAGGGGTTAAGTTTATGAAGTTGTGGATAAACCATGTAGAGAGATGAGGTTAGCATCTGCATGCTCAAACCCTTTCCTTCTTGGTTTGATTGAATCAGCCAAGGGGTAAATATCCCCTCCCCCCAAGGCTAACAATTTTCTTGTAGGACAGATGTATCTCTACCTGCCTAGGGAAACAGTAATAAGACCATTATTAAAGAATAATTCTTTGATGTGGAGGGCCTAAGAAACTTCTAGCTGATTTCAAATGTACAATTTCTGGCTACATTAATTTAAAAAGTAGTGACTTGCCAACACTTGATTATTAGTTGTTTGGGGTCATTTCAACTAGACTTTTGGCTGGGCTACGTTTGGCAGTATTTTTTGTAGTCCGTCAGTATAATCGCCAATGATATTCTTCTGGACAATATAATGGCCCTGAGCTTGTGAGGGTTATGAGATTATTGTTTGGCATTTGTTGTTAGCTTGTGCATCCCATAGAATTCCATATTGCCCTCTTTATTGTTCAATAACTGCATGAAACCACAGGTCAGACCTTGTTAAAAATGGCATCACTTTGCAATATGTGTTTGTTAAGACATGCCATTTTTTTAAATGCTGTTCTAAGATATGGAAGATGGCTTAATTTCCAGGTAAGGTTAGGTACTTCTTTAACAAGGTCTCTTTGAGTGAATTAATAATTTTTTATCAGATTTTAGCTTATTGTGTTTTAATTTTTTCATTGTTCCTTGAGTGACCTCACGGGGGAAAAATGCAGAATATAAATCAACTACATCTCACAAAATGCTGTAAGTAGGCATCGAGTAAGAACAGTTAGATAGTAGTTGGCATAGTGCATTAATTAAAGCAGAGGTGAGCAACTTGCAGTAGCACAGTTGTTGATTGATTGAGTCCTTGTACCCTGGTGTGGTTGTATGTGGAGACAAGTCTGTGCTCAACTGCATCAATAAACTCTGTCTCTTATTAACATGAAATTTGCATTTGCTAATTTATAGGTAGAGTTGCACACTTAGAAATAATTACTGTAATTTAACTGGAAATGCAGTAATTTCATTACAGCAGAGAAGATAGTGCTTTGTGTCTTTTTTACTCTTTGCTGTCCAGATCCTGCTAAGCATCGATGGTCACAGCTTCATAGCTTACAAACTTGTCCTTTCAATTGTTTAGTTTTTAAAACATAATTTGTTTAATAGCCATATAATTGAAGGTTGACTTCTGCTGCAGAACAGAAGTAGGACATAAAGACAAACTGCCCTGAATATAATTTTTTTCTAGTTGTATGGAAGGTAAAGAGAGACTTTACAGTTGAAACTAGTGCTGAACCAATTGTCAGCTTTGGAAGCCATATTAGGCTGGAAGACTCAATGCTGCCACCTTCTCATGTGTGGGAAAGTAGGAGGGGGGATTAAGGAGAGGGGTTGTTAGTAGACATAATAGCATTCTTCCTGCCAGTCCAGGCCAGGGCAATCCAGCATCTGGAGAAGGAGTGGTCAGGAGGCTGGGTCGAGATGGAACGGATGTTGATTGGAGCATGTGATCGACTGGGGGAAAAGGGGATGGTTTTGGGAGCTTTGACTTACTGAAGGAGAACCCGGGCTTTTCAGATTCGGGTGTTCCCAGGTGTGCCAGTTTGCCTATTCTAGTAAAGAGAACTTTGGAAAGATGTTTGCTTTCATGTCTTTACTTGGAGTTGGGGTTTTTCTGGAATGCTGACACCAATGCTAATAATCCACTAATCCATTCTGATTGAAAATTAGTTCTCTTATAATATCATCCCTAATAACTGAAGAGTACTACCAATGAGTAGAGTCACTTTTGGAAGTGGTGAGGACATGAGGATGCATATTGCCTTCCAATGTTAATTCTCCCCTCCCCTTGAAATATTTTCTCATATTTCTAGGGTTTTATGCAAAACTATTTTCCAAAGAATAGGCTAGTTAATACTGTATAGTTATCTACTGTACTTTTTTTTTCATTCTTATCTTTCAGACCTATTCATCATCACCTTCATCAAATGAAGCCATCATTTATTGCATTATAAGAAAGGTTCTTCTTGTAGCTGCTTCTAGGCTCCTTTACTTTGCTCTGTCTTCACCAAATAACAACATTTCCTATTCTCAGCAATTATTTGCAAAAAAAAACCAAAACAAGTTTCATTGGATTATTTTATCATGTACAATGATTGAGTCAGATGCAGATTTGACTGTAACATGGTCAAGGTTTAGTCATGCTCGCTCTTGGGCCCTAGGGTCTTCAACATTTTTATAAAAGATCTTTTTTATTGATCAGATGTTGTATCAACTTTTAATCAGTGGTGGGTTTCAAAATTTTTTACTACTGGTTCTGTGGGTGTGACATGGCTTGGTGGGCGTGGCTTGGTAGGCGTGGCAGGGGAAGGATACTGTAAAATCTCCATTCCCTCCCCATTCCAGGGGAAGGTTACTGCAAAATCCCCATTTCCTCCCAATCAGCTGGGATTCATAGTCCCTAGACTATGGTGTCCAATTTCAGTTGCACAATATTAGAAGAATGCTGAAAAACTAGAAAGAATGCAGAGAAGAGTAAAAAGATGGTGAGGAATTAGAAAAATGGTTAAAAGAACTGGGTATGCTTAGCCTAAGGAATAAAAGCCTAAGAGAAGATTTGACACTAGTCTTCCAATACTAGAAGGATGCCGCAAGGAAGAGAGTGTGGATTTATTCTCCATAGTGCCCAAGAGTAGAACAAGAACCAGTGGTGGAAGAGAGACACAGAGAGATCCAAACTCAAAATAAGGAGGAATTTCCTGACAGATGGAACCACTTGGTCTAATGATTTGATTGCTGCAAACCTTTTTGCTTCCTCCATTCTTACTATGGTTGAAAATCTGAGGTTGACTAGAAGGAGATGTTACATTTTGCACCATCTCTAAAAAGCATCTTTCTTTCTAATTAGTACTCAGAAAGGTCTTTAGATATATTTTACCTTGTTATTATATTCATTAGAGAGAGAGAGAAAGATTAGCTGCTGGAAAAAAAAAGGTTGTGTATTCCCCAACATAGCATTAAAATACAGATCTCAAGAACCTTGTTAGATATTATATATTATCTGGTTTTTTTTACTTATCTCCACAATATATTGCCAGCTTGTTCTAGTGATGTGTGTTACATTAGACATTTTTCTCCCCGCCACTCCCCCAC
>JANHZT010003265.1:129858-143955 GCA_032468215.1 Stegonotus admiraltiensis | reverse complement strand
GGGAGTCTTGCTTCTGACAAAGGAGTCTTTTATAAATAATTATTGTACAACATAGTAGTTAAACTCATATATTAAAAAATACATTTTTCTGCTCTCCTGGTGATATTACAAGTGTTTGATATTTTCTTCACACTGAATAATGAAATAATTAACTATAGGGCTAATCATTAAGGAGAGATACCAGTGCAGCCAATGATAGTCAACCATTCTGAACAGAGAAGTACAAAACATTGTTTCTCAGATAGTTAGGCTGGCAAATAATGCAAGCATTGTGCTTTTATGATTAGCATATCTTGTTGGTAACAGAACTATGAAGAGTCAAGTCTCTGGATTCCTCAGTTAAGATAAGGTATCTCTGCAATCACTAATGGAGATACATGTGAGGTATGAGTGCTTGTTCAAGTGAAATGAGAGCTGAATACATGAATATAAGAACAAAGATGCAAAAAGTTCACTGTGTCACTGCATAAAATGCTTACTTTTTAACATGAAAATATGCTGGGGCCCATTTATGAATTGGAACAGGGTTTTAGTAAATTAGCTCCAGCGTCAACATGATGTATTTCAAGTTTTATACATGCGGAATAATAACAGATTAATGTGATCTTTTCTACCTGATTCCAGATTTGTGCAAGCAGGAAGACAGTACAGAATGTTAATATTTCTGCTGTACTTCTATTTCCATATTGCAGACGTTACCCCACAGTTGAAAAGAGAGCACAATTTTTCAATGGGCCAAGTTATGTGCCAATACCAGAAGATGGTCCTTTCCTTAAAGCATTACTTTTTGAATTGAGGCTGACAGATGAAGGTCAACACTTTGTGGAGTGTAGAGATGGCTGTTCCAGAATCAACAAGACCTCAGTGTATACACTGCAGGTTGAAAAGAAGGATCTCTGGCCTGTGGTAGCTTTCCGGAAGAGTGGATTGATTTATGTTGGCCTCCCTTTAGTTGAACAGTCCCTTATGCCACGACCACCTCTCTTCAGTATCAGTGGAATCTCTCAGGCTTTTGACTTCTTGTCAGGGCTCCTGGCTTTTATGAACTCTAATCAGAAGAGTGAAGCAGAGAGGAGTGCCAAAGTTGCCCAACTTCCAAGTTTGGTTATGCAGGCCTGTCCTCTGGGCACTCCACTAGATGCAAATTTAAATGGTTCATTGGAAAACAGTCACGTTGCTGTAAGTAGTCACACTCAGAAACCACCATCTTGGAGAAGCAACACGTACAAGGGAAAGCCTCAAGTTAATATCTGTATCATTGAAAAAGTCAAATCTGTCCAGTATGACCAAAGGGATGTGGCAGACATGTGGCAAGTTTATGGAACTATAACATGCAAGGTGAGATGATTCCTATTGCAAATCTCTATAACCTATTTGACACATGGATGCATCTGGAAAAGCAACAGTTCAGCTCATCTTAGTGTGTAGAGAAGCTGAACTTAATATTTTTAATGCTTCAGCATGCCAAAGGAAAGATACTGGAGGTTTTTTAGGCTTGGTACATTCTGGTAAATTAAAACAGAATGAAAATCTCACTTTACAGTTATGCTCTTGCATATCTTGCTCTTAGGTTTGCTGGTAACAGCACAACCTGCTAAACTTTTTATCAATTTTACATTGATTTTTATTTACTTACGAAATGTATATATTTCAGTATACAATGTTTCATATGCAGTTCACATACACATGCGCGCACACACTCGTAATAGCCTTATGAAATTGGTCAAATTGAGAATCAGTAACCCATTTCTGACATATTATATACTCCTATAAATCAACATGGAAGAGTTGAAGAGATAAAAAGCAAAAAAAGTAAACTGCTCTAAATCTGATTTGTCTGTGTACATTTGGAAGTCCAGTTACGGTTAATTTAAATCATGTATTGATAGAGTGTTTGATTGGAGTAGAAGCACTGACAATGTAATCTAATGTGTGCATAGTCAAATATAAGTGCTACTTTTTTCAGTGTGTCATACTTAAAAAATTAGACTGCAATTTGAGTGTTTGACAACTCAGTAGAGATTTGAACCTTTATTTTCTAAATAAAGAATTGAGTAATTAAGTAGTGTAAATGACGAAGTCCAGGTTGGAAAACAAATTTAGATGTTAACTATTTACATATGCAGTAGATAATAATACTTTTACAAAACGCTAAAACATTATAATTAAGAGGAACTATAATCCTATGCCATAATATGCATGGATTCTATAAATCATTTACCATCAATTTCTATTAAAAGAATCTATAGACCTTGGCAAAAACAGAACTCTTGCTTGATATTTTGAAAGCTGTTGCTAATCAGAGTATATTATTGTGGTTGCATGAATCACTATACTTTGTATAAGGCAACGTTTATAATGATTGTAATGTTGTAATGAATTGACTTTAAACATCAGTTCATATATTTGCTGTGCTTATATTTTGTAAGGAAATAATTTAAAAATTCTGATCTGAAAACTAAAAATATGATATAATACCAAGATTCATTTTAATAAACGATAAACAATGTTTGTCCACTCCTTACTTTAAGCAAGAAAAAAGATTTCCCCTTGCCATAAAATAGTACATGATCTATTGTAAGAAGTGTTAAATTAGACTGTTCACCAGTAATTTCCTGTTCTCCTGTTTTTGTGTTTGAAGTGTGATATAGAAGGCACTGCTCCCAATGTGACTGTTGGTTTGAACCTCCCTGCCAATGGTTCTCCTCTCCAAGATATTTTGGTCCACCCCTGTGTAACATCCCTTGATTCTGCTATTCTGACCTCCAGTAGTGTTGATGCAATGGATGATTCAGCTTTCAGTGGGCCTTACAAATTCCCTCTGATACCACCTTCAGATCTGTTTAATCTCTGCTTTTACACTTCCCAGGTAAGTTTTCAAGATTTGTAATAAACCAGTCAGGAACAACAACAAATGTTTACCAAAGGCTCCTAATATCAAACTAGAAAAAACAGTTGATAGGATAGTTTGGAAACACTCGTTAAGTATATTGAAATAACAATGCCCATCTAAATTATTATGAAAAAAAAACCTTAAATTGAACTTTTAATGAGTAAAGTTTTTACATGTGAGTTGATTTTTACCTAATTTTCATCTCTGAAATACAAGGCAGTCCCAGTATCTACCTTGGCAATAGCTTGGCTTCTCAACATGACAGATGATCCCTTCTCAACTATGTGATTCTGAAAGGAATTTTCAAGTTAGCAATGGCCCTCCAGCTCATTACATGCTTTGTGTGGTGTTAGGAGAGCTTTTGGCCTTCATCCTAGAAATATTTCCAGCACCCTGCTGATCAGTGGTTTAGAGAATCTAGCTTGCAAATGAGTTGTTAATTCCTATTTTCCATTAGAATTAAGCACTCTCTGCCTAATTATCTTACTGTTTAGCAATCACAGAGTTTATATCTGACATCTGGAAGCTGTCATCCTATTTTAATTTATTTTATTTTATTTTAGAATGTGCACCCTTATCACATACTTCCAAAAGAAGCCTAAGGGTAGCTTTACAACATACTAAAAATGGAAACTAGCAATTTATAGAATACATTAAATGATTTTAATTTAGAAATATAACAAATTCAGCTATTTATCTCTGTGCATCCCAACCAGGTACCTGTTCCACCTATTTTGGGATTTTATCAATTGAAAGAAGAAGAATCACAGTGGAAGTTCACAATTCACTTGAAACTTCATGAAAGTATGAAAAATACTTTTGAATACTGCAAAGCTTATGTTCCCTTTTTTAATAGGTAAGAATAATCCTTCCCTCCCTCAAATCAACAAAACACAGACTTCTTTGTAGAGATTGTTGTTTGGGGAGTACTTAAAAAATCTCTATTTATAGAAAAAAAAATTGGCCAGAGTAGCTGAGTGTACTACTTCAAGAAGGTAGGAACCATTTTATTGGTCTGCCAGATACCTGGTACACCCTATTGGGTTTTTAGATGATGCTTGAGGAGGTTTCTGACTATTTATCGTACTCAGGCCTTGGTTTCCTCTTGGAGTCAGAGGGTGGCTGGAGTCTTGGATCAGATTACACCTTGTGGTATTTTCCTGCCTGTGAAGCCCTGTGGTTTTCAGTGGAGCTCTGAGAGATGAAGCAGCAGAGCACCACTGGAGGAAGGTGAAGGACACATATGACTGAACACAGATAAGGGCCTTTACTAAGGATGACATCATGACAATAAGAGTGGCAAAATGCCAGTATTTTTCCTCTCATCTTTCCTCTGCATTTTACCACTCCATGGCCCTGTTAAAGGTAACTTTAAACAGGACCACAGGGAGAGAGAAATGATTCAAAAAATCATCTGAAGGGCTGTTGTGACAATTTTTTTGAAGACATCTGGCAAATTCATTTAGATTCACTCTGAACTGGACTCCAACTGTTGAGTTGATTAATTATCTGGTTATGTGGGAATATTTTTGTCCTGAGAAAGTGGACAGGCTCATTGGGCCTGAGGATGTAAACTCAGTAGATCCCTCTTTGGTTGGTTAAAGCATTCTTTAGAGAGCCATGGTGGCACAGTGGAATACAGTCTTGCAGGCTAATTCTGCCAACTGCCAGGAGTTCGATTCTGACCAGCTCAACATCCTTCTGAGGTTGGTAAAATGAGGATCCAGATTGCTGGGGGAAATATGCTAAGCTTAGTGAGGGCTGTAAAGCACTATGAAGTGGTATATAAGTCTAAATGCTAAGTACATGGGTCTGAATAATGGTGAATTCATTCTTAGATGAAGGAATGAATTTGCCTTAATAGTGGTCCATCCCTTCCTCAAGCCATTCCTTGACCAAGTAGTGGTGGATACTTTCTGAATTGTCTCATGACTTTCCTTTTTGGGAAATGTTAAAAAGCAGTCAACCAGCAGCTTCACAAGCCTCTTGAGAAAACAGATTATAGGGATCTCTTTCAGTTGACTGAGCACAATATAGAGATGACACTGATCATGCTTGTAGATGACCAGTGATGGAATCAAAATGGGGGGTAGTGCATATATTCTGTGCCTTCCTTAATCTCTCAGCAGCCTTCAATACTATCAATCATGGTATACTTCTGTAGAGACTTAGGCTTATGCACAGGAAACATAGTGTCAATGATTTTCCTTCAGTGCAGTTCTGGTTGGCTTTTATACAGGGAGAGCTCTAGCTCTTGATCCTTTCTTTGTGGTATATCCCAGGACTCAATTCCCTCCCCACTCGTTTTAACATCTATCTGAGATTGCCAGATATCAACATGGGATGAGGTAGCAATATGCTGATTATAGCCAATTATATCTCTCAGCGCTTGATGTCCAAGTGATGTTATTGAGATTCTGACTCAGAATCTGGAAACTTAGATGGAGAGGAACATACCCAAACTCCACCCTAGCAAAATCAAGTCTCTCTGCTCTGATTTCTGTAGAGCATACGGTTGAGTGATTTTTTTACTGTTTCTACATTTTCTATTTTCTCTAGAGAGCATCATAATCTATTTCTGTAGTGCACCCATGGCTCCCAGCCCTGGTCTTTCAGTGCAATACAAGACAGTAAGCAGGCATCTGAGCATTCCAAAGGGCAGGAGAATAGTTAGGAGTAAAACAAAAGCCCAGTGGGTAAAGCTGAGTAGTCTTGTTTCCAGCCAAAAAAACACTCATGGTCATGTGATTCCCCCCCCTTAGCAACCACTTTGCTTAGTAGCGATGTGGCCAGTTCCATTTAGGAGCATTAAGCAAGGGCTACCTGTATACAACGCAACACACCTAATTGGAATACTGAAATAGCACATGAAGCTTTGAAAAGGTGAAAATGGGTGTTCCGGTAGTACCTAAATGAATGAATCGTGACTGAATTTTAGAAATAGTTCAGTGAATTACAAAATTGCAATGTGCTTTATTGTAAATTTTCTCTATTGCAATCATTTGAAATCCCAAAACCATGACTTTAATGTGGAATCTATTTACTTACCAGTCTTCCAGAAAAATGGACACATTCCGGATGTAAGGTTTTTACATTACACAGTTACCGCACAAACATGACCATTGCTGAGAATTTGGGAGTTGAAATCCATATATCTGCAGGGCACCAAGAGTGGGAATAACTGATAGAAGTTGTTCATTTGTGTCAGACATAATTTATAGAAAAGGCACGTGCTGTTTTCTTAGTTGTTCAGAGATTACTCAAAATTGCTTTATTAAATAATAAAGTCATTTAGAGTCCCTTTCTGCAACAGTAATAATGCTTTGCTCTTCATCCTTAGAGGTCCTATTACTCACTTGGAATACAAAATCAGCTACGGCCAACTTGAGGTATCAAAAGAGAAAAGCTTGCTGATTTGGTTCATAGGTAAGTTAAATATATTTGGCATCATCTGATCCAAGGAAAGATTCAACTTTGTTTGGAAACATCTTGCAGACTGCTTTGTTTACTAATGGACGAAGGAATTTATTTTGCGCTGTGCTTTATCATTTAATTCCTGACCATCCCAAATAAAATGGGAAAAATTCCTACCAAAAGGCTGCTGGAAGCTCTGTATTGGCAGTACTGGGCTTGAATAGAGCAATGCTAATATACAGCAGCTTCCCATGTTCCTAAAAGTATCCTAGAGATCTCTGGTAAACCAGACAATTCCAAAGATAAATTCTTTCATTTAGGCCTTTACTTGTCTTCTCAGGAAGGAAATTAAGTTGCTTTGTAAAGAGCCTTACCATCTTTCCAGGATTTTTTTCCAAAATAGCAGATGAGATCAAAAGGCATGAGCAACCTTTTATTTGCAGCTAAAAGTGCACTTTGGCAAGGCTTCATAACCACAGAATACATGGCAGTGTTGTGGTATCATCAGCTGACAGACCAACTATTTTGGCCCATGGAGTTAGGATCAATACAAAAAAAAAACCCAAGGTTTAGCATGCTTATTTTAATCATTTTTGTCCAAAATTTCAACTGTGCAAACTTAAAAGGCTTTGAAAGGTACCAAAAATTGGGAAGTAGCTGTAAACTACCCCTGCTTTATTATCTTCTTGGATCCCTTCTGTTTTTATTTGCCACATACAGTGCAATAATTCTGTTTCTGAAAATTGGCTATTTAGAATTCTTCAAAAATCTTAATGGCACCTGGAGAAGTTTTATTTCTTGGTTATTTTGTCAGCTGTCTACCTCTTCTATGAACACGCTTGCAAGCCAGAATTATTTTGGCTTTTTTATCCTGATATATCTTGCAAACTTTCCTGCTTTTTCTGAATTAGACTCCAATACCAAAAGTGAATCTGACCAAAAATTACACTGAAGTACATTGTGAGAAGATGTATTCTGAGTGGTAAAATAATCCTTCTCCGCACTACCTTTGTTCTTGATTTTTCCCCCATCTCTGTTTTATGAAGGACCAACATATCTGTTATCCTATGTAATTTATCCTGCAGAAGAAGTGCCTTATAAATATTAAATAGTCCCTGTGGAATAATTCCTGTGAAATGTTTCTAGTCTCTCTTTTTTTTACTCTTAAAGGGCAAAAATTTCCCAAATCACTGGAAATTTCTCTTACCGGGAGTGTTGCTTTTGGTCCAACAAATTGGGATCAGCCAGTAGATGCTGTTTGTACTGGAAATACTGCATATGTCAAAGTAAGTTGCAATATTTAAGAGAAAATGGGGAAAACTAGATTCTAGCTTTGCAGTCAATGGGAAATGGTATCTGTGTGCTCAGAGGATGGAAGTTCCTAAGAATCTTTTCAAGAGATCTCATTTTCAGAATCAGAAATGAGAGTCACTGCATCTCTTTCTCAGTGTTCTTTGCTTGATTGTCTTTAGCTTTATTTCAAAATCTTGGATTTCACACTTACTGGATGTTACACAGACCAACATTCCATCCAGGTCTTTTCATCAGGCAAAGCAAAGATCAGTACAGGTGAGCATATTACATCTTTGGCAATTTAAATGTAAGCAAATACATTTGACTTCCAAACTTTTATGTCCGCTTGTTGTGTATTGGTCTGAAAATTTGAGTTTTTAATGAAGCGTGTATCTCTATGTTAGAATATTCTGTCTCTTTATTATGTCTTATGAAAGCATTACTTTTTTTAATTTAAAAAAATGAAATGTATTTTGTACATTAGGATATAATCAATCTAAGAACTTTCTCAATTTCTTTGAATTGTAGCTCGTGAGGTACTTTCATCAGATTACTACATCTGGAATTCCAAAGCCCCAGCACCTGTTGTATATAGAACTTTACTTTTCTAAATTTTCTATTCAGTTTTGTACTAGGAAAAAATATATTGCCAAAGTGTTTTACATCAGTTCAAAGCTTCTGTTCAAGGTAAAACAAAATTTTAAATGATCATTTATCTATTAAAAATGTCTAAAGTTTTTCTGTGACTGTACTATTAGAGACGTTGCATGATATATAACTCTTAGACAATCAAACTTGCCTGGTGCCAAATTGATTACTTAGAAAGTAAAATCTTTCTTATGGTTATTGTTGATTTTATTGTCACATTTCTGAATCTTAACTAAGTTGCTGCACATCATTTCTTCACATTGCTGGCCTTCAAAAAATGTTTTGAAGAAACAAATTTAAAGGTACCTCTGACTATATACATACTGAAAAGTATTTTGCTTTTTACATTGAGCAACCACAGCCTTTTTCTACCAAATTAGATGTACTCCAGATGCATTGGATATATGAATTTAAACTGTAGGAAATATTCTTGAATTTGTAAGTTTAATCTTGTTATACATAAGTTGCCAGCTTTCTTTGCTGCTTTTATTTCTGAGAGGGGCAGCAATTTATGCTGGCAGCTACTTCACTCCTGTCCTTATACTGACATAAAAATCATTGGTATACAAGTTTCACAGACAAACTATAGTTTCCAGTCAGAAGTAGCTGAATTTATTCATGTGAAAACTCAAAAGCACTTTTTCGTGCAGCTGTTGATAAAAATAGGATTGCCAACATGATCGCCAATGTCCAATGACGGATATGGCACAAGAAGAAGAAGCCTATTGTTAAAATAATTTTAAAACCTAGATTTAAGGTGTGTCCTAACTATTTTCTTAAAAGTTAAGTAGTGCAAATACAGTTCCTATGGAAGTTCATTCCATAGTACTGTATAGGGATGACAAAGGAAACAATCTTCTGTATCTGAAGAATAGACCTTCCAGAGGAAGAATGTATTTAAAATGTTTGTCTGAACATAATGATATCCAGACACTTCTTTAACATTGTTAGTCATTCGTCTGTTAAAGAATAAAACAGAATAAGCTCTTGATTTAGGACAAAAGAATTGTTTTTCAAAAGAAACTACTGCTGTGTTATACATAAAAACTACTGTTCCGATTAAACTCGGGTAAGAAATCAGAGCTGAAATCGACATCTTTTAATTAAATTAATTTCAATATTAATGTTATGGGTTCTTAGTAAAATGAGTTAAGATCAAGAAACCTATGTTCTGATCCAGGCCATTTGTGAACAATGACATTTCAGTCCTATATCACTGCCTTGTTATCTCCAGTCTGCCACCCAGCAGGTAGATGATTGTCCCCCCAAAAATTTGAAGTTGGCCACATGAAGGCTCAGTGCAATAATTTAACTCTGTAGTTACACTGATAATGGCAGCTCCTGGTTCAGTGAGATAAATATTGAATATGAAACAAGGCTGCAGTGGAAGGGAGAAAATACCAACTATTGCTTTTATCACATTTCAGAAATTAAAAGTTTCATCTAGAACACACGCACACGCACACACACATACAAGTAAGGCACTTCAACATAGTGGCTGCTGCAAATCACTCCAAGTAAATGGAAAGAAAGATGCCTTATAAAAAGCAATATATCCAAATGTTCCAAAATGAAAATGTGCCATCAATAAATATTGACTCCAGATGTGTCTTCTGAAAGAAAACCTGCAAGCCTGCAAATCTCATTCTGAACTATTTTATCAAAGTGGACAAACCAGTATTGACTAAAAACAGAAGGGAGAAGTGAAGAAAATTCATGCCTTTGTGTCTTTTTCTTTTATGAATTGTTTAGACCAGGGGTGTCAAACTCAATGCCCGGGGGCTGGATATTGCCTGTGGAGTACTTAGATCTGGTCCACGGGACCACCCTGGAAACAGTGAAGGACTGGCCACGGTGCTTCTGCCAGCAAAAACGGTCTCCTGAGCTCCGTTTTCAGCTGTCACGGCCTCCTGCAGCCCTCTGCCAGTAAAAACAGAGCTTGGGAGGGCTGCGCACTGAGGCCACCACAGGCACCCCCGACAGGAGTGACGAGCTAGTCATGCCCCCCCCTGCCCCCCCCAGGTCAAAAACAACCCTGATGCGGCCCTCAGTAAAATCAAGTTTGACACCCCTGGTTTAGACACAATGGTTTTCCCCAAATCTCGATAACTGCCAGTGCATCTGTGCCATCACTGGCAGTTTTTCTAGACACCACTCTTACGTTAAAACTACATTCCAAGACACCAAAATATATTACAGCAGAACATAGATGAAACAGCTGTGATGGGTAGTCAGAAACAATTGTATCCAGCCTCCCGCATTCTCTCATCTAACATATTAATAGCAACATGTCCATATCATTGTTCTGAAAAACAAGAAACTGACAACATTCCTATATATTTTGGGTTTCCTCACCTCACTATATTCTTCAGTATAATTTTTGTTTGTTTTTTCAAATTTGTTAAAGGAACCTTCTTACAAAAAACTCTTGTTACACATCAGGAACAAGTCTTAAAACCTAGAGTGCTAAAAAGATGAATGCCTTTCCTAATTGGCATTAATATACTCATTAAGTTGATCCTGTTTTGAAATAAGCTAAAAACCACAGATGTGACATACTAATTCTGTTTTTTTTAAAAAACTGGTATCTTTCTGAAGACAGGAAATTGAGGTGCAGTGAATTATCAGAAAATGAACAAACCTCCACAAAGTTATTAGAAAAAGCCTTAGGAACCTGGAGAATAGCACAAAAGAAAGACAAACAGCTTCTCAAATCATAAGATATAATGACACAAGTTTTGTTTAACAGTATGCTAGGGGATAAATAATATTACTGTTTGTATGTAGTGGAAAAAATTTAAAAGTATGATAATTTTAAAAAAATACCCCAGGTTGAGATTGTAATCTAATAGCTGGTTAAACATAATAAAACATAGCTTGATTAGCACAAACCATGCTGCTTAGCTGAAACTGTTTGGCCAAACTTCTAAAGACAACCAGGGTGAACCGAAATTAAAAAATCTGTCTTTCTCAAAGATACCATCTAGGAGATACCACCTGTGCAGATGTTAGTTGCTTCTTGAAAGAAGGAGGGAGTGGGGCACATAGGCAGACAAACCTGTGTACTCCAGCCTAAATCCTTTGTTGTGCATAGATTCACGTACTGCATGCTACATTCAGTTAATTTATGTAAAGAGATATATTTGATTCTGGATTGGACCACTGGAGTTCATGTAAGCTTTTCCTTGTTACAACGATTCTCTCCTCAGTTATAGCCTAGCTTCTGTATTTAGCTACCGTAGTTTTATATAGATAAAATGGTAATAGTGCACGAAAGGCTCATCAGATAAAGGGAGAGGTTTCCTAATTATGAGAGTACATTCAAACAAATGTTCCCTTCTGCATTCTGAAATGGGAGAGTTGAACCATTGGATGGCTCTCAGTTCTGAAAACTATGGCAGATTAATAACAATGTCCTTAGACAGTAGGAGATAACTAATGGTCAAAACAGACACAATGTAGGAGATATTTCTCTCCTAAGATACTGCTCAGGAAAAAAATAAAAAGCAGTTATGAAAAAATAGAATTGGATGAAGACAAATGAGTTGATATGTTTTCTCCTATTCATTGTTCACAAAACTTGGAATGGGCCTAATAACTATAGAAGTAGGCCCTTGTTTGGTAACCATTCACAATTATGACAATGATGAAAAAGTAGTATGATAATCCTTGCATTTACAGCCTTTGCAGGACTGAAAGTTGAAGTCAAATAATAGAATCTTGATGTTTCACTTAGTGACTGCTTAGCAACCATGTTCCAGTTTTGGTCACTAAATAAGGACTACCTGTATTGTGACTTGGCTCTCTGTGGAGCTAATAATCACCAGCAGGAAACTATTTCAAAAGTTAAATTACTCCATATAAATTTCATTACCATAATCTAGACTGTCTTGCCAACAGCTGCTTCAGTTCTTTTTAATAATTACATTAGAGCAAGAGTGTCAAATTCGTGGCCCATGGGCTGGATGCATCATGTGCTGGCCACGCCTATGCCCAGTTTAGTGAAGGGGGGAAAGTCGTGATACGTCACGTGACAAAGCTGTGATGACAGAGTTTGACACCCCTGCATCAGAGTTACATTCATTTCTGATTGGGCTCAAATGTGTTTTCACATTTCATTTCAGCATCTCCTTATATCTATCTATCTATCTATCTATCTATCTATCTATCTATCCAATTTTTATACCACCCTTCTCCCAAAGGACTCAGGCGGTGTACAGCCAGAATAAAAGCATATAAATATAAAAATTAAAACAATTTAAAATTAATTAAATAATTTGGCTAGATAATTAAAAATGCAATAAAAGAACCCATTAAAATCCTAATTTAAGCCAGCCCTGCACAATGGAATAATAGGGTCTTAAGGGTGCGACGAAAGGCCCGGAGGTTGGGAATCTGACGTATCTCCGGAGGCAGCTCGTTCCAGAGGGCGGGTGCCCCCACAGAGAAGGCTCTCCCCCTGGGGGTCGCCAGTCGACATTGTCTGATCAATGGCACCCTGAGGAGACCCTCTCTATGGGAGTGCACCGGTCGATGGGAGGCTATTGGTAGCAGAAGGCAGTCTCATAAGTAACCCAGTCCTATGCCATAGAGCGCTTTAACACCTTGAATTGTACCCGGAAGACCACTGGAAGCCAATGCAGCTCGTGCAGGAGAGGTATTACATGGGAGCACCGGGTCGCTCCCACAATCACCCGCGCGGCCGCATTCTGGACCAGTTGGAGCCTCCGGGTGCTCCTCAAGGGGAGTCCCATGTAGAGAGCATTACAGTAGTCCAGGCGGAAAATGACGAGAGCATGAGTGACTGTGCATAAGGTAATATATCACTATTTTGAACTTTTTTTTGACTGCCTAGTACTTTTCTTCTCTCATGGACCTATGAAAGAGGCTTCCCAGGCACTCTTTTTTCCCTAAGAGAATTACCTTTACTAATACACCTTAGCAAAATATTTCTATTATGAATCTCTGGGTTCACATATTGTCTAAGCTATAGTATAGTTGCTTTCATTTTGGATTCACTTGTGTGAAAATTCGGTAATGGTGGGCTGAAAACTATGGTTTATTTCTTAGTGTGGGTTGAACCCAGCCCCTGTGAGTTATTTCACAAATCATGATTTCACACGTCACGGATTGTGACTTATCCACCATCTAGCATGCTGAACCTTGCATGCAGTTGGCTGGGAAGCAGAAGAAATATTTGCTTCAGTCAGTAATTCTAATAGAACATTTGAGTGTGTGAAAGTTACATTAACATTATGATCATTTATCAACGTGACCATTCCATCTTTAGCTAATGGAATATATGTCCCCAGATTCTGGTGTTTCCTGACTTTTTTTTCTTTTTCCTTCTCTGTCCAATATTCAATTAAAATACACAGAGAAGGAGCTTATTCTCTAATATCTAATGACTATTCTTCAAATAGTATCGGTCTCACTTGCCATCCTGTCTGTTAACTAGATACTGTTTTAAAATAATCATTACGGCATTCAGATGTTTGCGAAAGACAATATCCAAGAAAAATAATCTGTGAAAGTCTAAGGGAAGAAGAGTGCTAATCAAAATAAAGTTGGTAGCTGACATTTTCTGCTTCAGTGATACAGACAGTTCTTCGCCTCAGAGTTAGTGTCATATTGCTCAATAATTCTCCCCACTCTCCATGCCACTCTCCCTTAGTTAGTAGCATGTGAAAATTGACCTTGAAAATAGTTTCTTGTAAGTCAATTGAAAGGTCGGCAGTTCAGCGGTTCGAATCCCTAGTGCCGTGTAACGAAGTGAGCTCCCGTGACTTGTCCCAGCTTCTGCCAACCTAGCAGTTCGAAAGCATGTAAAAAATGCAAGTAGAAAAATA
>JANHZT010003265.1:77621-88793 GCA_032468215.1 Stegonotus admiraltiensis | reverse complement strand
AGACAGCCAAGCTGTCTTAGGAATTCTGGGAGTTGAAGTCCACAGGGTGTGAAAGAGCCAAGGTTGCCTACCACTGATGTAAGGGATATAGTGATGTTTGGTAACCTTCAAAGTCTTCAACAACGTTATCTTGATGTATTGGGTTATTAATGAATATTCTAGTATTGCAGGGTGTTAAAGGTTAACACAGTAGCATTGCAGTTAATTAAGAACAGGATGGGTTACTTCTATATGCTATGTTAAGCAAGGCTGCAACTTGTCCTTCTAGGTTTCTTTTTAGGTAGGGACTATCATCAAACCAGGATGCCATATGAAGGAATATGGTGTGTTGCTGCTCAAAATTATTATTTTCCATATATTATGAAGAACATGTTTTGTGAAAATACCAATATCCCTCTGTTATATGAGGAGAGCTTATATATTGCCTGCAAACTAGGCCAAAGATCATACTTGAAAGAATCTAGGAAAATATTCATTTATTAGGTTTTCCTTCCAAAATTACTTTCAAGGCTAGGAATTATTTACCTTTTGATTGCTCAGGAACACCCTCATGTTATCTGGATTAAACATTATTCAAACGTTGATTAATAATATATTGGTGATCATATTGGTATTTTAGTACTTGAATAGCTAGCTTTGATTTTAACTTAAGGATTTTAACATAGTCGGAAAGCTCAAGAACATCCACATATTATCTGGATTAAACATTATTCAAACTTTAATTAGTATTGATATTATATTGGCAATAATATGTGTATTGTATTGGTAATAATATTGGTATTTTAGTATTTGACTAGTTAGCTTTGATTTTAACTTTTAAGGATTTTAGAATACTTGGAAAGTTACTCTCCCAGATATACTCATTGGGATAAAAGAAGTAAAAGTCCTAAGGGATCCTCCCTAGAACTGATTGAAACACAGTTCCTCAATTCTTTCATTCTAAATGCATACCTTTTGGTGTACAAAAGCAAATCTGACAAACCTGAAATCCGCCTGCTCTCAGTTTGCAGTAGTGATTCAGTCTGATTTTCACATGGCATGCGATTTCCCCCTCTTTCATGGATTCGCCTGCTATTTATCCCAGCCTTTCTATGGCTGGGATAATGTAATAAATTATGGTTAATGTGCCTTCAAAAAAAGAAAAAGAAAAAAGCTAAGGACTTGAAGGCACATTGACAAACATAAGCCAAGAGGAGGTAGTCTGTCGCATATACCTGACTTTATTTGATTTGGGTAGTGAGGTTTATAAATTGGAATGTCTAGAAAATAATTAGGAAGCAATTCCAAAATGCTTTAACCAAAGTGCTTTTTTTAGAATTGTCTTCTCGGAAGGACAGAAAAAATCCTCTGATTTCCCAGGATCAGATACTGATCACTCACAGGAATAGGAATAGATGATCATAACCCTGGTTTGGAATACTCAGGCATTGATCTTTCCAGTTATTATTGCTGCTTCACTACCCTTTCTATCAGAAATTATTGCAGGATCAGTCTAAATTTGATCTAATCTGAATCTAATGCTCATTTCTTTAATTTATCAAATTTATGCAGATATAATTAATTTACCTACATAACTTAGACCTTCATTTTTAAGTGAAAATACGGATTCTGACATTTGTGATTGCCTGGATGTTTTAGAATTTTAAGATTCTAAATGAGATTTCAGAATAAAGTTTTTGACTTGCATGAAACGTGGTCAATAATCTTGACTCATTGTATGAGCAAGATGCTCCTTTGCAGCAACTATCTGTTATGTAAGCATTATAAATATTGTGTAAATAAATATCTGCAAGCATGAGGGTACATGCTTACTTTGAATGCTAGCATAATCACATTAAAAATCATGCAGGTTGAACAGTTGCGTTAACTATGTATATGTTTCTTGATCTTATTGCATGCACCTAATGCAAAAAGTAGATCAGAAAAAGATGAAGGTTAGGTTTCAGCTAAAATATCACCTACAGCTGTAACTAGATTCAATATATTTTGTCAGGATTCATGACATTTTCTTTTGCAATTCTTACCTTTTCCAATCTCAGCATTCTAAGTTATGTATTTTTATAGAAGGATAAAGATTGATGTTAGTACTTTTTCTCAGATCTACCAAGAGAAACATATTTTGAAACTAACAACTGTACAATAGTTAAAAGTATATATATCTCGCAATATCTATTATAAAAGAACCATGCAATAGATTTGTCAGAAATAACTATGAAAGCTAAAAAATTTAAAATGTGCTCACTAAAAATTACATTTGAAAATTGATCTACATTTCATAATCTTTGACTATTGAAATTACAAAGGCCTTTTCTTTTTTCATGTTTCAGTTATTTCAGCTCTAATATATCTCTTATTAGAATTGCTGATTGATCAATATTTCAGTTATGTACTTTCTACTTGGAATTTAATAATTCTGTTCCTCATAAAAATAAAAGATCCATTCTCAAAGAATAGAAAAGTATCACTGAAGAATAATTCAAACTACACTGAGATACTGGATAAAATACTGTGTAAGGTCCAGGCCAAACAGGCGAAAGATAACAGAGTACTAAATATTATAAACAGAAGGTAGTTTGCACAGCTTCCTAACTTATATGCCTCTTACAGAAGCCCCTTAGAAGATTTGTGAAGCTTTCTTAAATAGCATAGATTTTAAAAAAGCAATAGAGAGAAGAAAGGCACCCTGAGTGCTATCACGCCTTACATAAAAGATGCATCTACCCATTCTGGAGCAGTTTCTTATTTACTATTAGCCCTTTGTGATAGCAAATTAATATACTATGCATGTGTCTGGGCAGATATTTGTGCTCATACAACTTAACATCCAAGCCAAGGATTCTTTTGCAAGAAATTAATTTAAGCTTCTGTTAATAAAGTTTTGGGGAATTTCCAAGATGGGATCTTTTTTAAAATGTGTCTATAAAATTGTGATTTTATGGCACTGTGTGTTAGCCTTAACCTACAAGATGTGTTTTGTTTGGTTTTTGTTTTGTTTTTAAGGCAATGGTAGGTGATGAGTGCGTAGGTGCAATCGTCTGCAAGTTGGACATGCACAAAAAGATGTTTCGTAGAGGTTATATAGCCATGTTAGCGGTGGATTCCAAATACAGAAGAAAAGGCATAGGTAAGAATAGCAGTTGCATCTTTTTGAAGCCTTCTGAAAGTAATATACTTCGTTAGCTATTGCTTTCAGGTAAATATTTTTGCATACAATTGCCTTTCTTTGTGGCAATTAATTTAATCAATATTTTTTTAAAAATGAAGCACTCTGCTATTGTCATATACTTATGTGCAGCTCATGAGTCCTTATTCTGTGGATATCCACTTTGAATTCATCACCGACCCTATTCGTAACAGTTCTGCTGCAGTGTTGTTGACAAGACAAACATGCCTCATATTTGTGAAATATATTCTCTTTAGGTTGGCTGTTTTCTCTTGTGAGCCACCGCTGTATATAAGAGATTCACAGGTTAAAAGGAGACTGGGGACAGAACTTTAACCCATTAAAGGAAAGGGATATGCATGATTTTATTAGCTTAGTCTGTACCCCATTGGTTCCCTTACTTTACCGTACACTATGTTGTGGCAGGCTAAGTGACACTGCCTCTGGAAACTGCTATACAAATTTTTGTAAGTCAATGCTAAAGAATAATCCTAAATAAGATCTTTGTTGTGCCATGATATCTCATTTATACTTAACATAAAAGACATGAGTGTTTGGATTGCTTTCCCTCTCCCTTAGAGACATTTTTTTTTAAAAAATATGTAGGCTATCATATTACTAATTGTTACTTCTTAAATTATGCATGTGTTGGAAGATCAGGACACAGGATAGTTCATGCTGTAATAATTTGTACTTGAAGTTTACATTTTTTGTTTTTTATTTGTATTCCAGGTACAAACTTGGTTAAGAAAGCTATTTACGCCATGGTAGAAGGAGATTGTGATGAGGTAATTATTTTGTTTCTTTGAAGGAACTTGGTTTTTCCCCTTGCTTCACTTGAAGGCTATTTTTCCAAATGCAGTTTACTATGTAAGCAAGGCTTCGGTTTAAGTAAAATATATTCAGAAAAACATACTGAATGTTTTCTGGGATTCCAAAGAATGAATTTGATTTCTTTGGGCTGCACAGAAAAATTAATGAAATCTGTCTTTATATGAGCAAAAACCCTAAACAGATCTAGATAGTAATATAAGTGACCTAAAGTAGTGATTTGAGCTTGCATAGTATAGTAAAAGTTTATGATATTTGGGGGATATAGTATATGAAAATGAGGTAGCATGTAAATTACAGAAACCCATACTGGCCCAGTTGTCACCTGGGTCAACAAGGACCATGCTAGGTGTTGGATTTCCTGGACATCTGGTGAAAAGTAAGCTACAGGACTCAGGATTGCTGGCTGAGCAACCACAGCTAGCAGCTGCAGAACTACTGGAAGGAAAGGTGTTTTGATTGAAAACAAAGAAATAATGATCTGTTATTACAGTTTAAGTCCAACAAGAGAATTTTTGAAGTGAGTGTACCAGTTCTGGAAAGAACATCATCCAGAAACAGAAACAACAGAACAGAGGCTAGCAACATCAGTTTATAATATGAAATAAAGTATTCACAGAAGCAGAATTGGAAGAATTGCAAAAGTCTACCCAGGACAAAGAAATCAAAACCTTGCCAGAAGTAACTCAGACTGTAAAGGCAAACTAAGGGGAGTTGGCAGTTAGAGGAAGCCAGCACAGCTATAGAATTGTTTTCGTTTGGAAACCAGGCACCCTCTATTCTGCCTCAGAAAGAACAAAGCCCTCTAACTAAAGAACTAGAAGAATTGAAACAAAGAATAACTGAGCATCTAGAGCAGCACAAAAACAATAGAATAAGGTTTCCTGTATTGAAGCTTGTTCCAAAGAAACAGCTAGCATAAGCATCACAGGATGCCAATGCTGTAATATTAAATATAAGCACCAGCTCACTGCATGAAACAAACCAACTAACATACAGCACATCTACAGTTATAACTGAATATCTGGGATGCAAAATCAACAAAGAAGAAAAAAAGCCAAACAATATACCACCAAAATAGAAGGCTGGAAAATAAGATTAGCAAACTGAGATCAGATGCAAGTAAGCTAGAACAGATTTTAAAAAAACTGAAGAAGAACACTAAATAATACCTAATCAAGAAATACCACTTAGAAACAAGCTCAAAGAACACTGGAAATAATAAAGTAGCAAATAACAGCCAAGAAAATTAGCAGATACAAAACTTGAATTGCAAATTATAGGCAGAACCTTCAATTTTAATTCAATCAGAAAGGTTTCTATCAGTCCATTAATGGAGATACTGCAGTGAAAGAACAAATGTTCTACATTCATAGAATTATAGTGTTAGAAGAGAACATTAAAGTCATAAAGTTATATCTCCTACTCACTGGAGGAAATCCAAAGTCCCTCATTTAACTTTCTGCTTAACTTTCACTTGAAAGTTATCTAAAGAAGAAAAGCCCACAACTTTTCTGGGTACATAGTTCCACAATTGAACTGCTCTTATGGTTGGTGTTTTTTTTTCTAACATTTAATCAGAATCTGCCTTCTGTGACTTGAATTCATTATTTCATCTCCTGAACTCCAGACACCTGATTTAATCTTCTAAAAATAATATAAATAAATAAATAAACAAACAAACAAACATACATACATACCTTTCAGGTATTTGAAGAGTGCCATCATATTTTCCTTCACTCCTGTCTTCTTAAATTTAAATAAATCCATCTCTTAATCTTATAGGAATTAGTTTTCTAAATCTTCTGATCATCAACATTGCTCTTCCTTGAATCTGTTTCTGATCTGTTTCAATTCTTAACAGTGTGATTCCACAATTTTACATAGTATTCAAGGCAAAGTCTTACAAATGCATAAAAAATAATGATTAGATTCCAAAATTGGTGTGCCGAAAGAGTTGCTTTTAGGTAGTACAGACTCAAAACACATTCCAAGTGATTTGGTTCATATATGTAATAAAATGGGGTTTAGTTGCAGCTGTGGGACAAAACACAGTGATTCCACGCAGAAATAGCTTTGGGGTTAGGTGAGGCAGGAAAAAGCCGTTGTTAGCAGTAATAGCTGAACAGAGGGAGGAAAGATCCTGCAGGGGCATGTTAGTGGGATATTCTAGTGTATTCTAGTAGCAACTGAGGGAAGGAAGGGATAAAAAGAGCTGGAAAGCTGCTCTATAAGTTTATTAAAATCCTTAAAACTGAAGAGATGTGTTTAACTAACTCATCTTTAGTCAGCCTTAAAATTAAGAATGTTTGCATTACCACTTTCCCCCATTCTTTGTACTACTTCCACTTTCTTGACTTGTATTTTCTTTATTTTTAAAAATCAAGTCAAAGGTAGTTTGTGTCTTCCATCTTTTTAAAAAAAATTGAACACAAACTTATAAAATAAACTAGTCAAAATTATTATGAAGTGATTCTTCATAATAACTTATTTTTGGGAAACCTGACTGGAAATTCACATTCCTTAAGTATCTAGAAAGCAAGAAATACTCATAATACTATTAAACTTGAATGTCAGCATTGAATTGCTCCTTAAAAGAGCAAGTGGTTTGGCAAGACTTGTTCAGAGAGTTTAGTTTTCTAGTAGCAATATCCAGAGTTTCAGGTCCTTAGGTCTAACTATTTTTACTAGCAAAAAAAATGAAATGTATGATGCGGCTTTTATTTATACTCATGGTATTTTTCTTATAATACCACTTTCATTTACACTTAAAATTAATAATTATGCTAGTAGATTTAATAGAACATTTTGCAATTTTTTGCCATCAGATCAATTACCTGGAGAAGTTCTTTTAGTTTTCTTGGCAATGTTTTGGAAGTGGCTTTCCACTTCTGATTTGCTCTCAAGAATTTAAAGTGTACAGGTAGTCTTTGACAATTGGGCCACAATTTAGGCTGCTAAATGATGCAGTTATTAAGCAAATTATCATGTGACTGTATTTGATTTTACAACCATCTTTTTTTGTGGTTGTTAAGTGAATTGCATGGTTATTAAGTGAATTTGGCTTCCCCATTGACTTAGCTTGGCATAAGCCGGCTGGGAAAGTTGTAAATTGTACTCCCATGACCACAAGATGCTGCAACCATTGTGAATGTAAGCTGGTTGCCAAGTGCCTACATTGCAATTGCAATGACCATAGGGATGTGGTCGTTATAACTTCAAAGTTGGTTCATCAGTCACTTTTTTTTGAGGCTGCAGTAACTTTGAACAATTGTGAAACAAACTATTGTAAGACTAACTGAAGTAAGACTAATCATAAACTTTGTTATGGCTTAACGTAATATACGCAGTAACATTTGTTCATGTCATTCAGACTTGTAAAAAACTCTTTAGTGAAGAAATCCAGTGACTACTAACAGTTATCTAATCACTTTTTCTTGATTAAAACAAGATGTAAATATGCTGGAAACTTCACTCTCTTAAATGTTGTGCTTCTAGATTGCTCAGTAATATAGTAATCTGAGCAGTATTCAAACAAGCTCTATTAAGTATAGGATTTTTCCATATATTTTATTTCTATATAGTTCTCCCTGCAAGTAACATTAAAAAAAGAATTACAATGAAATCAACATTACCTACAAAAATACTAATTTTCAAATCAGAAAAGCAAACCCAGAACCCAGAAAAAATGGCTGGCAAATGTAAATACAGAGTCTGGTTCTGGATTAGTTGTCAGCCCAAGCAAGCATATTATTACAATATTACAATATTTTCTGCAAGAAGAATGGACACCAGGGAAACATTTTTTGTGAGCAACATCATTGTAGTTGCCTTACTTTTCCTTATTGCATTGTGAGTCAAAATTACAAGTGGTAACACAAACTGATCTCCCTAACTGACATTAATGGTATGGTATGGTATGGGGTGAGATAATGATATTAAGTACTTATCATTTTAATTGGATTAACTTTGCCATAGGATATTGTCTAATTTTGTAGTTCTAAAAATGCAGGAGCTTTCTTTGTTCTAAAAATCTGACTGCAAGTTTGTATATGCTAAAATTATTCTTTTAATTATTGTATCTTTACCCTCAACTTTCTTCTGAAGAATTCAGGACAGCATGCAAATTGCTTCCTCCATTTTTATCCTCACAAGACATTACATTATTAAATCAACTTTATTGTAGTCATTAACTAGCATAGTTGTGAAAAATTAAGCTGAGAGTATAGTGAGCTAGCTGTAGATCACTTATAATTTATTTTCTTATTTATATCCCAATTTTCAGAAGGCTAATTCTTCCAAAATCACATATAAGCATCATTAGTACATGATTTGTTAATACCTTAATAAATACCATAAATATATGACAATCCTTCTAAGGATGGTTGATAGTAAAACACAGAAAGAGAGCAACGTCTGGGATCCTGGATCCTGGGAAAGTTCGAGAATCTTATGGAATGTCTTTTTAATGCCAGGGAAGTATAAATAATTGTAAGCTGTGCTATAACATTTGTTCAACAAGCTTGCTTTCACTTTAATTTGCAACTCAACTTGGGCCAGGAACTCAAGTGTTGGACTAGGATTGAGCTGGGGACCATTTGGTCTGGCACCTGGGTGGGAAGCATATTTCTGTTTGTATTTTTATGGTTTGTTGCGAACTGCCTAAAATCTACATGAGCTTAGGCAGCCATATAAGTCCTGCAAATAAATAAAATAAAATAAAACTCCTGTTAAAAATACGTCTTATTTTTCAGGTTGTCCTGGAGACTGAGATCACGAACAAGTCTGCATTGAAACTTTATGAAAATCTTGGCTTTGTGCGAGACAAGAGGTTGTTCAGATACTATTTAAATGGAGTTGATGCATTGCGTCTTAAACTTTGGCTGCGTTAATTGGAGGACTTCTCAACAGACATGGCAGCAGCATCTTTTGCATTCAATGCAATTTGTGTGGAATTGCTTTGCAGTTGGACATAATAACTTCCATACAGCTCTTCTTTGTGAGTGTCTCATCGAGCATTGCACCTAAATTGTTGCACTGTGTGGCATGGCGCATCTTGTTCTGAATTTACAACAGGTTGTTTCAGACTTCAAATCCTCTTGGTAACCAGGAAGATGTGCCAATAGGTAGCCAAGAGCTCCTCTTTTCATTTGCAAGTCTACTGACTCCTGTTATATAAATGGTGAACATTTTATCAAGAACCTGTGTATACAGAACACAACCTTTTTGTTTTTGTTTTAAGAGAGAAAGAAAAGCCAATGTAATTGTAAAATTCTATAAGTATACTAACATTTCATACAAATCTCACCATAGTTTTTTTTTCCCTGGGGAAAATAAAAATTACTTCAACTTTTAGGTTTTATTTTTCAATATTGAAGTTTCCATTCTTAAATATTGGTACCTCAGTGATTAGTGGATGAAAAAAATGTATTGTAGGGTGGGGTGTGTGTTACATCGAGTAACGGTAACAATTAAATTGCGTCTGCCAGTGCCTGTAGAAATACGTATATTTGTCTCCACTGCTAATTTGAGTGCATGCTTTCTTTTCTTGATTTTTTTTGTCTTTGCAAGAATGGCTTTTATTTAAATTCTGGATTTGATAATAAATTATTTCATTTATCATTTGGACAGAACTCCCATGTGAGGGCTTAAGAAGCCCTTGTCTTACAGTAAAAAGTCTAAGCTATTTTTAGAAGAACAATTTTGAGTAGCTGCTAAAAGGGAGTCTGATGCACTTTTTCCTTTAAAGAGAGTGAGGGATCTTTTTAAAAAGCAAACAACAAATTAATGTAATCTGAATTAACTTTTATTTAATTAGAATTATCACTAGAATAGCTAAAGAACCATTATTTTTAAACAGTTGAATGAATTTAAATTCTGCTTGGACTCATGCTTATCTTCCATGTTTTAAAAATGCTTTGGTCTTCAGTTCTTGGTCTTGAAAATGAATTTCAAACCGCAATACCATGTTTGTTCTTCAGCTGCTTTCACTTTAATTTTTATTTTAGAAAAGCCAAATCTCTTGCAGTTTTATTTTTTTTCTGAATCATTTGACAGAGGAGTGTCCAAAGGTTGGTTTTAAGTTCCTCCCTCTTTTTAAAATCTATTACATGAGCTTGTATTCTTTTTCACCAGTTACACTGTGTACTTCTGTCTGTCAGTGCAATATGTAAAGCAAATCACTTCTTTTTGGCAGTTCAGCAATGACAGCATTAGTATATATTATATAAAAGCAAAACATAAGATTGATCCCAAGTAACTCATGGGAAAAAATTCTTCTATTGATAGGAAACCCTTCAGAATTCAAGTTTGCCTTACTATGTAATATGTTAAGTTCAATCAATCATTTTATAAAAGGTTTAAGTTACTGTAAATTTGAGAGGTCTTTACCTCTAGCCCCCCTCTGGAGAAGAATACCCATTCTGGATAGTTTAGCAAATTTAAAGGAAGGCCATCCTTATTTTGCACAGTCTGAGCATCTCCCCCACTATGTATAAGTTGTGAATTGTATTTGGGAAAAAATAAAGGATTTTAATTTAAAACTGGCACTTATCTCCTGATATATTTTGTATAGCTTGCTTCTCCTTTTTTCTTTCATCCTCTTGATGGTTGAATTTGAGTTCTTAGCAACTTTTTGCCCTGTTTGCAGCACCAGGCTTGAACAGCAGATAAGTGAATGCTAAGCACCATCAAATATTTTAATCGTGCCCTTTTTAGCTCTAGTGTAGTCTTCCTAGTTGGCTATATTTACTTCACCTGGAAGGTGTCAGACTGAAGAAAGTCCTTCTAAACCACCAGGTAAGCCCAGTTTGCAATGAATTGAAATGTTTAGACAATGGGGCAATAATGCTAAATTGTGATGCACAGTCCTGTGATAACATCAGACTGGAAACTTCGTTTTTACTTACTTACTTATTTTTTAAAGTTTCCTGCAAGTGAGCCAGAAAAATTAGAGAATGCCCCTAAGTATTAATTGCTTTCAGGAGAATTCTTGTGTTCATTCTTTTTGGGCTTCTTTGACTCCAGTTAACAAAGTTTCCATGTTCTGGATTAATGTGTTGGTGGTACTTGTATGTGTTACAGTAGGAGGGTTTTTCCTAAGATTTAAATCAATAATGAATTATTGTTTAATTCAGGGGTAGGCAAACTTGGCTCTTACACCTTGTGGACTTCAACTC
>JANHZT010003265.1:5734-17014 GCA_032468215.1 Stegonotus admiraltiensis | reverse complement strand
CACCAGGCTCAAGGTTGACTCAGCCTTCCATCCTTCCGAGGTGGGTAAAATGAGGACCCAGATTGTTGTGGGCAATATGTTGACTCTGTAAACTGCTTAGAGAGGGTTGTAAAGCACTGTGAAGCGATATATAAGTCTAAGTGCTATTGCTATTATTCATATGATTTGCAGATTGGGAACCACCAAGAGTTTGATATAAGATGTGCCCCTATATAAATGTATAAAATGTTTATATAAACAAAAACAAAAAAAACCCCAAACAAATTGTGGAATCCTTGGCACTATCTTAAGTTTGATCATTTTCCTACAGACATTTTGTTAACTGACTTAGGTAGCATTTTCAAGGCAGACATTGGGTCAACTGGAAAACCAACAAGCCTGGAAAACGGGATCAAAGAGAGGCAGCTACAAAAAGCCATTTTGCACCCAGCACAGTTGACTAGCAACGTCTCCTTGCCCATGATGACCTTGTACCAAATCTGATAGTTGCCTAGGCTGATAAGCTGGCGTTGTATGGCTGAGCGAAGAGAATGAGATGCTGCTGGCTGAGAGTAGCTGCTTCTCTTGACACATCATCCCTGCATCTCAGTCTAAACTGCCTCCAGCAAAGATGCTGGATGGGCTACAGAGGCTGCCTCTGGAACAAACTTAGACATGCACAATTGTGACTTGACTGCTGATGAAACAGTGTACAGTTCAAGGCACAGGCAAACACAACAGCTAGGATGTTGTTCTCTGCTGCCTTGTGGTGAGCAACTGGAACGTACACACCATCATCATGCTGCATTGCATAAAAACAGAGGCAATCCTGCATAATGTTAAACATTTTGGCTTCCATAATCTCTTCCCAGTAATAGATCCTTTCCCCTCTACTGCATACCAGTTCATTTATGATGCAGAAAACCTCCTCCTCACCTTTCGAAAAACAAAGAAGCTGCTGGATGCGTGGTTACAAATGTGCCAGAAAACTGATTACGTATTATTTAATACTTGGAAATAAATCTTGCCAGCTGCATTATGCCTGGCTGCACATGATATATGTCAGCCGTAGCCATGCATTTACATATGTACACAGTACACATAACATTGCGTATGCGCGCAGGAGCTTTTATTTCTGGGGAGTAAAGAAGTGATGTTTATATATTGTTTTCATTTCAGACCAGCATTGTCTTGGGGGGGGGGCTTTGTGGGGGGGAATCAAACCCTGAAACAACCTGCATAATCCCACTAACTCATTTGCTTTGATCTTCCATGCTATGGTGGCTGGGAATAATGGAAATTTGAATCAAATTTGGAGGTCAGCAGACTGGAGAGGCCATAGCAAAATCTTAGGAGACAGGACCTGAACATGGCACGGGATCTGAGACCAGCTCATACTGATGCAGCAAATCTGTATCTGCGCTGTATCCAATTAGGTAACATCTTAGATGCAAGAAACTTTATATATTGGTCTTCATCAACGTTAGAGAAGTCTTCAATTTGGTACACCAACAAAAGCTATGAAAAAAGTAGACCTTGAAGGGACACAGTGCCTCTTTTTATTTACTAACGCAGCCACTCTTCATTTTTTTCAGACTTTTGAGCTTAAAGAAGCTGATTTACAAAGTGCTAATGCAACTCTTGGTACATTGGGTGCTTCTGCTGAATGTTCATTTTGAAGTGCCTGTGAATAGAGGCTGTGAAGAAGACTGGAGGCTAAAACCTATGAAGAACGGTTGCAGGAACTGGGTATGTTTAGTTTAATGAAAAGAAGCACTAAGGGAGACATGATAGCAGTGTTCCAATATCTCAGGGGCTGCCACAAAGAAGAGGGAGTCAAGCTATTCTCCAAAGCACCTGAGGGTAGGACAAGAAGCAATGGGTGAAAACTAATCAAGGAGAGAAGTAACTTATTTTAAGGAGAAATTTCCTGACAGCAGTGGAACAACTTGCCTCCAGAAGTTGTGAATGCTCCAACACGTATCCAAGATATTGGATCACCATTTGTCTGAAGTGGTGTAGGGTTTCCTGCCTAAGCAGGGGGTTGGACTAGAAGACCCCTAAGGTCCCTTCCAACTCTTTTATTCTATTCTATTCTAAGATTGCTACTTGCTCCAAATAGCACTGCACCTTTTGGTACCGGCTGTAGAAACCTGCTTTCTGGCAATATAAAACCTTGGTCTGTACGCTGGCAACAAAAGGCAGATATACATAACTGTGACTGCTTCCTGAAACTTTAAAAGAATCACTTTTACATTTCTAGGGCAAGGCTGGGAAGGAACTGCTGGTTTAACATGGCCTGGCATTCAGAATGCATCAGAAAGTGAAGTATGGAAAATATTGGTTTAGGTTACACAAAAAAAGGTTAGTTCTTGCAGCTCAAAAGATTTCACATTTGGTATGGCAGCTGCATCCTTTCCTGAATTTATAGGAGTTTGAAATCTAGGAATCTGATTTGGGGATTGTCATTCCACCTTGGCAAATATAACACGTGTGGGCTAGTCTTGGAAAAGTGACTAGTTTGTAACACATGGCAGCCAGTCTGCTAACCAGTGCAAGCTAGAAAATCATATGATGCCTGTGCTGAAAGATCTACATTGGTTGCCAATTTCTTGCCAGGTGTAATTTAAGGTATTGATATAGATCCTTTAGGGGACAGTTGGCTTAGGATCTTTTTATAAGACCACTAATACACTCTATACCTCTATTCTAGGTTTGCTTTGGGACCATGGGAGTCTGCATGGTGCAACCTTACCAAAACCGAGTGCTTATGGCTTCTTGGGTTCCATGGATCTAGAAATTTTCCAACTTTGATTCTGATTAGGATTACATTGCCCTAGGCCAGGGGTGTCAAACTCAAGTTCATTGAGGGCCGCATCAGGGTTGTGTTTGACCTTGGGGGCCAGGTGGTCATGGCCAGGGTGAGTGTGGCCAGCTCGATGTCACTCATGTCGGGGGCATCTGTGGTAGCCTGGGCAGGGCTGGGGGGATCCATTGTCTCCAGCAGGTGAAGGCAAGACCAGGGAGAAATCTGTTTTTGGGGCTCCGTTTTCAAGTGTGATGACCTCCTGCAGCCCTCTGCCAGTGAAAACGGAGCTCCCAGGCTTCATTTTCGCTGGCAGAGGTACAGCGGGCCAGTCCTTCACTGTTTCCAGGGTGGCCTCGCAGGCCAGATCTAAGTACCCCACGGGCCTCTCCCCAGCCAATTGCTGATCTTTTGTAAAATATTAAAAATGGTTTTGCCTGGGGCCCTGATATATAGGTAAACCTATTTCTTGGTTATGGTTTTGTTAAATGAGTGTGCTCGGCTGCTACTTTATAATAGTTCTGCAGTTGAAACCCTCAATGAACTGCTTTTCCAGCCTCCTACTTCAGCTAAATTATCTCTTGCTCTACATCGACACACAGTTGATTTAACAATAGTTTTATTAGTTGAGAAGGGATTTACATGCACTTAACGTCTACTAAAAACAGGGCTTCACAATTAATTATCAGAACATGAAAGTTGCAGTCTTTACAAGGAGAACCAAAACATATGCCAAGCTGGTAAACAGATGGCAATCGGCTTAGATCATACAAATACAGTACATTGCAGCTATTTTCCAATCTATGAACATATGCAATGAATACTTTAAATATTCACTTGAAAACACAATGAGTGCCACTGATGCCTCCAAGAAATTTACGACAGGCATGGAACAATTTATCCACCCAGGCACTCCAAGTTTTCAAAGCTCAAGAAGTGGCACAGTTACTATATATTTCAATCTACCCCATTATACTTTAACAGAAATGGTTTAGTTTAGTGTACATGTTAGCAATCATTGCGAGATGCCCGGAGGTGTGTTGCTGCTTTGCATTTAGTGGGGTGAATGATGGTGACCTAGCTCTGGAAGCATAGAGACCAATGTTATGGGGGGGATCCCCAAAGTTGGCCTGGGGGAGAAGGGGTTTATTACCTCTTTAAATATAAAGAAGGTCCAGGATATGAGTGTGAAGAACACATCTTGGTCTAAAAAGATCTTGACCTACAAGGGATTTCCTGAACGGAGTGTTAAAGGCAGCATTGTGCCAGCTGCTTATTTGTTATATAATCAATGTACAAAAACAACAGGGAACATTTCTTCTGGCCAGACATAAGCTATGCCACCAGCATTCTTAACAGGCTGGTACACATTAAAAAAAAAAAAACTCTCACCAACCCTTTGCCCTTGTGATACGTGCAAGGCAGAGAAATTCAATCAGTGGAGCATGAGCTGTTGCATTCCTCCGTTATATGCTTTCTATTTATATCATGTTTATTTATAGGAATATGCTGAACTGGGATAGGCAATGCTTTATTGTATTCCTCCTGGCTGAAAGTTCTCACTGAGTGGCCATCTTCTCTCCCCAGCCAATTGCGTAAGGCAACATTTAAATCCCTTGGAGGTGTTTCAATTAGAGTGGTGCCACACTTTAAAAATCGTTCAGAAGACGCGCTTTGGATTTCAGCGTCTCTCTTCTATTAATTAAAGCAGCCTGACATTTTAAGCCTTCCCTGTGAGCCAGAAAACCAAGTTCTGCTGTTTTAAGAGTTACATTAACTTTAATGAGTGATTTTTTTTTTACTGAGCATTTGTTTTAAATTATTTTTGAAGCATAGTCCTAGTATTGATTTATTAAATAATACTTTAGACTTTTAGCAAGGAAGATCCACTCTAGCTGGAGGCATACACACACAAATATAACTATTGTTCTATTCCCTTTCTAAATAGGTAATGCTATGCCAAGCACGGAAAAGGATTTAAAATATTCCGCTAAAGGAGTTTAAATTTTCAGCTTAACGAAATTAAAGGAAATTAGCTAAAAACTAGTTTAAACTAACTCTTCACATTTTTTTTTATCCTTCCAAATCATCCCTGCTGTTACCACATCTACACATTGCTTCATACATTGCTTTTTGTTCTTTAAACTTCTCATCTCCCTTTTTTAGGATTTCACCAGCGACTTCCAATTACAATTTCTCAGTCTTCTCCCTCCTCTTGAGTCATTTGAAATGGGAAGCTAATTCGTTTCTCTATACAATGAAACCAGCTTAATGTACTTTTTATTTACTTATTTTATTAAATAAATATACTGGTTGCTTTCATTGCTATGCCCATATTAATTTAGTAACCATTCATTCTTGACTCTATCTCTTCTGTTTTTACAACACAAATTCTCAAGTACAGGTAGACCTCAACTTATGACCACAATTGAGCCCAAAATTTATGTTGCTAAGTGAGAAATTTGTTAAGTGAGCTTTGCCCCCATGTTATGACTTTTCTTGCCACATTTGTTAAGTGAATCCCTGCAGTTATTAAATGAGTAGCATGGTTGTTAAAGTGAATCTGATTTTCTCCATTGACTTTGCTTGTCAGAAGGTTACAAAAGTTGATCACATGACCCTGGGACACTGCGACCATCATAAATGTGTGTCAGTTGTCAAGCACCTGAATGTAAATCATGCAACCATGGGGATGCTGCAACATTCGTAAGTGTGAAAAATAGTCATAAGTCACTTTTTTCAGTGCCCTTGTAACTTTGAATGGGCACTAATTGAACAGTTGTACATCAAGAATTACCTGTACTTCATTCCCACTGCATTCAATGTCCTATCCAGTTCTCATATGTATATAAGAAATTGGGCCAAAGCATACTCTTATTATCCATTTCTCTTTTTTCAACATTTATACTACTCGTATTCATTATATTTCTCCTGCTATCGGCATGTCTTAAGATTTCTCCATCTACTTTCGCCCCACTTCAGTAAATGTTTCAGCAAGGTACACAAATTCATCTACTTGCTCTAATTTTTCTCTATGAACAGCTTCCAATCATTCATGCTTGGGTTTTTTTTTAAATTAAAATTTATTATAAAAATACAAATAGAAATAAAAGTTAGGAAAGTCAACCCAACCTTGGTGGCCTCAAGAGCAGATTGCAAAACAGGCTGCAAGCAAGCCATTCTGGCAAATGGGTACAAAAAACCCATTAGAATTTAAGCATTTAAATATATCTAGAGCTAAAGTCTAATTAGCATAGCCACTAGGGCTATTTAGGATCTGTAATAAAAGCCACTTATTCAGTTTGTCTCCGATTTTCCTGCACAAGCACTGTATTGCTTGCTTTCCCACCTGTTTATTCATTGTACCTGCAAATTCTCAGATGACTCTCTTTTCAAAAAGTGCAAGCTGGAACTGAGATTTGGGGACAGGAATGAAACTATATTCATTAGCTAATCACTTGATCGGCTGCTGTTGTAAGTCTTACCATTAGACATGTGCTCAAAAGTAAGTAAACACACTCCAATTACCAATAGAAGAGAATTTTTGTAGCTCAGGATTGAACTGTGGGGTCCTTCGTTCTTTGAGGTTGGTGGTGTTTTTTGCAGATATTTCATTACCAAAGTAGATAACATCATCAGTGCTAGAAGGGTTTGGTCTTATTTTTATATATTAGTAGCTTGCCCTGTCAGTGGGACAGTGGGACAGTGGGAGTGTTCTTGGTGGTTCATTCATTAAGTTGTTTACTGTTAGCTTGTTTGTCTGCATTGGCAATTCTTTGATTGGGGTATTGTTTACTTAATTATTAGTCTAGTGTTAATCTTGGTGTTAATCTCTGCTCATATGAGGTTAGTTTCTGGTGGATAGATACTGGCCTTTTTATTTGGTCTTTTTATTTCATTTTGGGCTTTTTGATTGTCTCTTTTGAGTGGATGTAGATGTTGTTTATCTCTCTGTGCCTATTGATGGCCAATTTGTCTGAGTGCCAGGCCTTTTGTATCATCTATATTTACTTCCAAACACATCAAGTGTTGTTTAGGTCAATTTTCTCCTTATTTGTCATTGTTTGTGGTAAGATGTTTTTCAATGTCATGTTACTTGAAGCTATCTTTCCCAGCTGTCCACTGTACAATGCTACTGGCTTCAAGTACATTGTCTTCTGTGAAACACCAATCACAATAAAAGCACGTGGATGTTACGGTATGCACATTTTATGAAGGTAGCAATCCTTCATAATGGAGGATATGGTAGTGGATTCATGTCCATGGGAAGAGGTTCCTACTTGTACCAGGAAGATCAAAATGTATTGGAAGGAAGCAATCAGGATTATGAGTTCACAGGTATCTTGGGCATGTTAATGAGAGAAATCATAAATAAGATGTAATTTGCCAGAAGTGCATTATGAATCTGATATCACTCGCTTGTTCTTGCACTTTAGTGGACACCAATCTGCAGATTGAACATTCTATTCTATTCTGTTCTGTTCCATTCCGTTCCGTTCTAGTTCCCTCTCAAAAATGGTCAATCCAAGATACATCAATTTATTGTGCCCTACTTCAGCTTTCACCAAACATATTCTTTCAATTAATGTTGAAATTAGAAAACCCACCATAACATTTTGCAAACTCTGCTGATGTCTCAATAATATTCGAGAACATCTTATTTATATATAAATTTGATTTTTGTCCCACTTTTATAAATATAGAATCACCGTATTGGGAAGATGGGCAGCATATAAATGTAATAAATAAATAAGCAATAAGTAACTTAAGGGAGCAAACATATCTAATATTCCTTCCTCCCACATTTTTCCCACAACAACCCTGTGACTAGGGCTGGGGTGAGAGTTAGTCACCTACCCAGCTTTCATGCCTAAGGCAGGACTAGAATTCACAATCTCCAGGTTTCTAGCCTGCTGCCTAAACTACTAGACCAAACTGACTCTATTTGGAAAGCTTTATCCTCAAAAAATTGTCCCAGCCTTTCAAATAAGCATAATACTCTATCAATCTAAATACAAATGAAAATACTACGTTTGATTATGTATAGTAAACAACATTCAGCAACAGTAGAATTCCACAGAAAAAGAATTGGCCTATTTAGTTAAATCTGCAACGTTCAGTCTCACTATCATTTTGATCTATTTGCTTGTTCACAAGGTTGCACTGACAAAGAAACAATAACTATCATTATCATCCTATTCTTCTCCTATCATGGTCTACATTTCATAGCAATCAACCCCATACCTCTTGATTCCTGCTGTCATCTGAATACACTTTACTTTTGATGTTTATCTGCCCTTAAATCTGAACCTTTTTATATTTCATCCTCTGCCTTTTCTCTCCAGGCAAATAAATGCCTCTGTCCTCTTCCTTCAACCATCCTGTCTCTAGAATTACTGTCATTAATTCAAGCTGTACAGGTACTTTATTCCCTTCAGCACATGCTCTGCAAAAATTCCCTGCATTTACGATTTTAATACCAGCCAAACTGACAACCTCTGTTTCCCTCAACAAAATTTGGGCCGGCTAGATTGTTAAATGCTGTTTTCCTGCTGCTAAAACTGCTCAAATATTCTTTTAGTTCATCGGTTATACAGATTTTGCAATCATTCAGAAATATTTTTTTTAATTCTTAAGCCTTTACAAATATAGTTAGTTGTGGCTTATCGGGGCCTCTAAAACACAAGCATAAACCTTTCACCTCAGAAAGTCTCAGCAAGCCACCAGAACTACAATTTTAAAATTACCACAAACTTTTCCCCTCTTCATGTGAGATGTTTTTTAATACATTTGCATGGTTAAAATTCTTAATGCCTCAGGGCTGCCTTCACAGTTGGCACCAAACTAGGAAAAAAGCCAGTTTCATGAAAATTCTCTGACATGTGCATATTTTATCCTGGAATAAATTTCCATGAAGATAAGGCTGTGATGGAGAACCACAATTCCCAGGCCTGACAAGCTTTTAGTGTTCTGAGGAGGTCCAAATATCTGGTTGGAAGCACCACATCAGTGTTTGCGTGTGAGACTAATTTTTTCCCTGTTTGTTAGCACTGGAGAGGGAATATCCCAGTGGAGTGACAGTCTATCGCCAAACAGGTTGATTTAGAGTAGAATGAAGAATGATGTGAAAAAGGTTTTACATTCCTCGGTTTCAAGTAGAGCTGACATTTGTTTCAGCTGGATTTACATACAGACAATGCGTTTCTCCCCTGATGATGCATTTAACACTCTGCCTGTTATAAATATGCTTGCATCCTGCATATGCAAGACCACGTCCAGGTAATGGCATTTGATTCAACATCATCTTGAAACACATGGGAGCAATTATCCCTCCACTACCCTGACTCTCCGTATAGAGTAACAGAGTAGATTAACAGGTAGTCCTTGATTTATGACCAACAATTGGGTCCAGACTTTCCATTACTAAGTGAGTCGTACCTGATTTTATGGCCTTTTTTGCCATGGTTGTTAAGTGAATCAGGTTTGTTAAGCAAATCCAGCTTCCTATTGACTTTGCTTGTTGGAAGCCAGCTGGGAAGATCGCAAATGCCAATCACGTGATCCCAGGATACTGCAACCACCATAAATACATGCCTTTGCCATGTGCCCAAATTTTGATCACATGACTATGGGGATGCTGCAATGATTATAAGTGCAAGGGTCCTTTTTAAGTCAGTTTTTTTCAGTGCCATTATAACTTCAAATGGTCACTATATGAAATTGAGGACTACCCATACATTTTGTTCCAGGAGGAGTTGCTGACCATTACTCATGGGTGGATGTTGCTCTCAGAGACAACTGCTTTACTTTCAATAATAGTTCTGTTGACTTTCTTTTGAGAAAGTAAACTGCTGCAGGAATTGAATAAAGCATGTATCACTAACCTGCAACATTCACCTGGGTAAATTTGTCAGTCCTAGTTAATATTAAACTTGCACAGGAAATCAATGGGCTCTCAGGACTGTAGGCTAGATTTGAACTCAAAACATGGCCCCGGAATATAACAGTGGCAGACTATATCCAGATTGTTGTTAAGACAATTGCTTGTCTGTGATGCCACCAGGAGCAAAGCTCAACCTGAAGAGAATTTCATGTTTGTAATCAATATTAAACAAATATTTCCCAAATCCCAACTTGGCTAGGAAGCAGAATGATGACATCTGCTCTGCTCACCACCTTCTCTCCATCAGACTCTTCCTCTCCCTGAGATATTTTGATGTAACTGATCAATTAGAATATTTGATTGATTGAACATATGCTAGCAAGTCAGTGATTACTCTTAAGCAGCTATATAGACCAGGGATGCCAACCTTGGCAACTTTAAGACTTGTGGACTTCAACTCCCAGAATTTCCCAGCTAGCATGGCTTGCTGGAGAATTCTGGGAGTGGAAGTCTACAAATCTTAAAGTTGCCAAGGTTGGACATCTCTGGTGTAGCTCTTCCCCAGAATGATCTGTCCTCACCTGAGCCTTTCAGATCTTCTAACAGCGATAATCAAGTCCATCCACCTTGCTTCTGGTCATAGGTTTAACTTGAAAAGTGCTTCTTGGATTTGCTTCTTCTTTTTTTTTTCATTTTATCACTACATCTTTTTTTTCTCTTCTGCATCCATTTTATAGTATAACCGTAAAAGCAGGGACAGTCTTATTAAACTGATCATATAACCTGCCTTGTAAGCCCTTTTGGCTTAGAAGATATAGTATGGCATAAACAAAATGCTACCATTCTTTGGACTGCAAATCTCTCTAGCCCATGACTGTCTTTTAACAGCAATTTCTTTTAACACCAGCTTCCTAGAGTCTTGGGAAGAAATTATTAGTCACCCAATTATTTTAGTTCAAGTTGGAGCTACTGTTCTTTTCCTCAGGTCCATAGAGCAAAGACACGTACATTTCCTAGCCTGAGGATTACCCTTAGCTTCTCAGTCCAGTCCCAGGGATTGTCCTCCAAAACATATGTAAACCCTGAAGTAGAGATGTGCATGAAAGAATATCTAAATTGGTTTCATATGCCTATTAACAAATTGAATGCCATGATTAAGCTCACACACTCAATAAGTTCCCTTTCTATTATCTTCATGCAAGTTTTGGAGAGGTTTGGGATGTCGTATCCAAAGCTTGGAGAGACATGTGTAATGTGGGGCCACAAACTCTGCATTCTTGTCATGAGGAAGTTATAGATCCAATATCAAGCCCAGAGAAATCAGAAGAACCAGGCAGTTCAAGTGGGTATAAAGATTTGTTGCGAGGTTAAGCTCCCTACAAGAATCTGAACTACTAACCAGTTGAAGCAAATTAGTGGTAGAAGAGTCAAAGGAATTCAAGGTTGGTGGGACTTTGATCTCTTGTGGGTGCAAAGGGACTCATAACAGCATTTGATCCCTCCCTTGGGCTCAACCTGGTCATCTCCTACATCCGTGATGGTGAACCTATGGCACGGGTGCCACAGGTGGCACGCGGAGCCATATCGGTGGGCACGCGAGCTCAGCTCTGGC
>JANHZT010003263.1:69001-81855 GCA_032468215.1 Stegonotus admiraltiensis | reverse complement strand
GGGCACTCACGTGCGCAACCCCCCCGCACTCCCCCCGCTTTTGGCACGCGATGGCAAAAAGGTTCGCCATCACTGCACTAGAAGAATCAAACAGTGGTACAATGCTATAATATAATAAGCAGACAGCCGGTGGAAATGCGTTCAAAACACAACTGAAGAAGAAGAAAGCAAATCTTTTCTATTAAACCATTCCTTAGAGGAACTTCACTTTTATTCACTCTAAGATTTTTCAGCTATGGCTGAAAACAGACGGTATAAAAAGATCCTCTGGAATAAAACTAGCAACTCTCTTTGAACTTCTCAGTTAAGTGCTTTAAGTAAAGAGGAAACTCTATAAATCCACTATTCCCTGTAATTCAGAAAGGAAATAATGTTCCCACTTCTCTTGACTCAATAGCAAAATGTTACCATCCTCTGACTATTCATTTAAAAAATGGCTATCGCACTCATGTGAACAATGGGAGCTAGAAGAGTGGGCCATTAATAACAAAAGGAAAATACATCTTTGGTTTATGGCCAATATAAATTGAGATAAGTAGCAAAATTTTAAATCTGATGCTCTAAGAGTTATGATATAGAGGTCTGTGCAGGTAGAATACTGTAGAGATAATATTATCCTTGAAGGATAAAGAGTGAATAAAGAAACAGGAACATTCTTATAGGACAAAAAAAACGTGCACTGATCTCAATACACTGTCTATGGGCCTTACATTTTTCTCAACACAGATTTTAACTAATGAGGCAGAACATCCTAATGTAGAAAATCAGGCGTTAAACCAGACATTAGGCGATTATCATTTTTAAGAGAAAGATTTTAAAACCATAGCCTTCTTTTGGAGTCAATAATGAGGCAGAGTGATGTGGCATATAGTGCTTTTGATGCATATCCCATTTCGTTTTTGCCTTGAGAGGCAGTTTGGATAATTAGTACAGCCAGTCTGGAATAATATATATATAAACCAGTGGCGAAATCCAAATTTTTTTTACTACCGGTTCTGTGGGCGTGGCTTGGTGGGCATGGCAGGGGAAGGATACTGCAAAATCTCCATTCCCTCCCCACTCTGGGGCCAGCCAGAGATGTTATTTGCTGATTCTCCAAACTGCTCAAAATTTCCACTAGTGGTTCTCCAGAACCTGTCAGAACCTGCTGGACTTCACCCCGATATAACCTCAAAAATATATACACCTGTATTTGACAGTATGTATGGTAGGGAAAAGCGCTCTAAGCGCAGAAGCTGTTTCTCCCTAAAGATCTTGTAAGAACAATGCGATTTTGAGGGGAGGGAGATTCTAACAGCATCAATTGTGTGTGTGTGTGTGCGTGCGTGCGTCTGTATATGTGTGTGTGTGTAAGAATTCATGTTTTACTGTGTCTATTGGCTGGAGTTCCTTTATGATTTCTACAGTAATGTTGGCCTTCCATTCCGTTTGTACAGGTAGTCCTTAACTTACAACCACAACTGAGCCCAACATTTCTGTTGCTAAGTGAGACATTTGTTAAGTGAATTTTGCCCCATTTTACGACCTTTCTTGCCATTGTTGTTAAGTGACTCACTGCAGTTGTTACCGTAAGTCAGTGACAGGGTTGTAAGTGAATCTGGCTTCCCCATTGACTTGGATTGTCAGAAGGTCACAAAAGGGATTCACATGATTTCAAGACACTGCAACCATCATAACTATGAAATTATTTGCCAAACATCTAAATTTTGGCCACGTGACCATGGGAAGGCGGCAATGGTCACAAGTGTGAAAAACGATCATTGGTCACTGCAGTGCCATTGTAACTTCGGACAGTCACTAAATGGAACATATGACAGCATAAAACTCCACTTCCTGTCCAACCAGAAGTTGGGAAATGGGCCGTTTCTGGCCTCAGGAGGGCCTCCAAGGGGGTGGGGAAGGCTGTTTTCGCCCACCCTAGACTCATAGAGAAGATCTGGAGTCAGGTGAGAAAGAAAAACAGGCCTACATGACCATCGCATGCCAGGAGGGAGGGGGGTTGCATATGCATGTGTGGGGGCGGGGTGTATAGAATTATGGGTGTGGGCACATGCACACGTGAACCTTCCCCGCCCCCCCTTCCTGGCACGCAATGGCAAAAAGGTTAGCCATCACTGGTCTAGGCCATCTAAGCATTGAAGCGCAGCATCATTTATATCAGGGGTGGGGAACTATGGCCCTTTTATGACCTGTGCACTATGGGCTGGCTCAGGAATTCTGGGAGTTAAAGTCCACAAGTCATAAAGGGACTGTAGTGACCGACCTCTGGTTTATATGAAAAAACAACCACCAGATACTAGACCGGTATATACCCTCCACTTACAGGGAGTAAGAAATTTGTAAATTAAACACATATTCATTTGAAATGTGCAAATTAAGTATACACATTTAATTTGTATTTAATATATATTTAAATGCATATTTTATGCATATACATATTGATGATATATTTGTAGGACAATTGGTATCTTCATATGTGATACACTTGTAGAACAATACATATAATGATACACTTGTAGGAAAATTGGCATATTCGTGTAATCTCCATCAGATTATATACAAGAGCAGACCATCAAGTAGACAGTAAAATGAATAAAACAAAGATTACACTTTTTTCTTTCTAAGACTTTTGCACAGAACCCATTCATCTTAACTTTTTCAACTCTATGAAAGTTCTTTTCATTAGCTGCCTATCTTGGAGATTTAAATAGCTAATTATCCGTTCCAATTTAATGTGTTTTCTTCAGAGAGACTCTGAGGAAGAAAAAGAATCTATTATTTTACTTGCTTAGAAAACAATCATAGTCATGTTGTTGAGCCATGAAGAAAGTATTCAAAATCCATAGCTGAGCGATGTCTTTGTGAAGATCAATGGAAATGTCTCTCTCTCACACACACCCAAAAAAGAAGCATAAGCCTTTAAAAATTTTAAAACACTTAACCATACATTTAAAAAATTGGAAGGGGAAAAAAAAGTTACAATAGGAGTTTTAGCCACAAGACCAGAACTAAGACCACACGTGGAATACAGTTTTGGTTGCCATGTTATAAAAAAGATATTGAGATTTTAGAAAGGGTACAGGGAAGAGCAACAGAGATGATGAGGGAACTGAAGGCTAAAACATATTAAGAACAGTTGCAGAAATTGAGCATGTCTAGTTTAATGAAAGAAAGGACTAGTGGTGACATTTAGCAGTGTTCCAATGTTTGAGGGGCTGCCACAAATAAGAGGGAGTGAAGCTATTCTCCGAAGCATCAGCAGGCAAGACAAGAAGCAACGAGTGGAAACTAATCAAGGAGAGAAACAACTTAGAAGTAAGGAGAAATTTCCTGACAGAACAATTGACGAATGGAATGGCTTGCCTCCACAAGTTGTGGTGCTCCAACGCTGAAGATTTTAAAGAAAAAATTAGACAACCATTTGTCTGAAATGGTTAAGGATTTCCTGCCTGAGCAGGTGGTTGGACTAGAAGACCTCCAAAGCCCCTTCCAAACTCTATTAGTCTGTATTTTATTATGTAAATTCAAATTCATTATGAAGAAGTGTTTATGGAATGAATGCATAATTAAAATTAAGTATTGTCAATATCAGATTACACATATGAACAGAAGAAAGAAAATGAGTACTGTATTCCACAGCTATGAAAAACCAAGGACTGCAAAATCTCAAAAATATCCTCCTATTATATTACCTGGTGGCCAATATCTGCTGTTGATTTTTATTTCTGTCAGAAATATTAATTTATTGGCACATCATATTTCATATACTACCAATCTAGGACAAAGAAAAATACTTCAAGTTTGGAGTAGGGCCACATGAGAGGAAAATGATTTTCTTAGAAGCGACACAAAGATCTTGGATATTATGTCATAGTCAAGAATATTTTTGCTTATCAGGTGGACTTATATTCTCCCTTCTATATGTTCCAAATCAAATCAGTCCAAATCTGGTAGCAATATGAACTTCCTTGTCCTAGTTCTGTCCACTGATGACCATGCAAGTTTTAGCTGGTTCATTTTCAGACTGGCTGGATGAGTATGAAGAAAGGATTACTCTTCTAACTACTTCATTATCAAGATTATTTATTGATATGAGAAGATCATTCACTTGTACCTAGTGAGAAGTTGGTCACCATAGAATCTTTCCCTACAGAGAGAGGGCCTAATGCTTTCTACATTACACAAGCTGGTGTAGTGAACATCTGAATTCGGGAGGAGAGGGTAAAAGTACATTAAAAAAAAATCCACAAATGTTTTATCGGAAGCAAATGAATAAAACATCTCTTTCTTTCAGCAGCAGGTTACAGCTTCTTACTAGATGATGGATGCACTTGAAAGAAAATCTCATCTTTTTCTTATTGACAAAGGTGACCCAGTGGAAGCTGAGCATTCAATGCTGGCCACTCTGTAGACATATACATTACTCATATACTGAGAATAAGGGAGGAGGAGGTGGAGGAGGAGGTGTGCTGAGAACAAAAGAGAAGGACGCCGGAGCCCAAGCCCTAAGCAATACTCTTATTACCTTTCGGATCCAAAATGAGAAAGTCGATCTGCTCTGCAGATATACATGCAACAACACAGAGATACACTGTATTGCTAAGACTGTAACAGATAGGCATTATCATAACATTTTAGGCAGTGGACTATCTGCCACAGGAAGCTGCAGACTGTTAATTTTTAAAGCGGGTGAGCTGATACGCATTCTGTGAAGGATGAAATGGTAAAATTGTGGAGCAAATATTGCATTTTGTTCTAATACCGCCCCATGAGAAATATCCTCTGCATGATGCTAATTTGATTATTAGAGAAAAGGTTTAATGAAGTCTCCTCCCTGATGGCAGGGCAATGAAAAATCAAATAGCGTTCGAATCCTGAAATGATAAGCGTCTGAAGCTCCACGACTGTATTCATCTTTAATGCGGGACTATCTGGAGGGGAAGAAATTAAGCACATAGCTTAGGTGTTCTCTGAGAAAATAACTAAAGTTTATTCTTAGTCTGAATTTCATTGCATAAGTACAGGGCTGCAGAGAGACTTTAAAATCAGTGAATCACAATCACCAAGGGTTCCAAAATTTTAGAGTTATTGCCACCATTTGCCCAATGAGGCTTATAAGACACAAAGAGTGCACGGGGTATGACACTGCAGTGTAAACTTTGCAAGCCAAGTTGGCGAAACGTTCATGCACTTGGGCTCGGAGGACACCTTTGGAGTTTATAATAATGTGCATTACACAGAGGAGAGCAAATGGTTGCAGAGCAAGCTTTAGAAAGACTGCCTAAAAAGCACTGTTTGCATCTACAACAAATGGAGCGGTACAGAATGTTCCTATTGTATGTGCCCTTTTCTAAAATAGTGTATCCCAGTTTCCACCTCTCCTTCCAATAATTATTATTTGGCTCATTGCATGCTCACTTTTCCTTTTCTTCCTTCATTTTTGCACTTCTAGGAATCTTGAGTTCCTACAATCAAAGATGTCTTTAAATGAGCTTGCATTCATGTACGTAAGTTTTCTTAGAGGTATGCATCGTACAGTATTTCAGGGATTAAATTTGCTGTATTGAAATGGAGGGTTACAAATTCAAGCTCTGTGACTTGAGGGGAATAGGGCAGGAACAGTAAAGGCCTTATGCTTCTCCCTGCTCTTTCCTGGCATTGCTGAGATAAATTGAGTCGACCACAGAATTATTTATTAAATTTATTTATTTATTAAATTTACATGCCGCCCCTCTCCGAAGACTCAGGGCGGCAGAATAACAGAGTGGGAAGGGACTCTTGCTCAAGCAGGAAACCCTATACCATTTCAGACAAATAGTTGTTCTGGAGGTTAAAAACATCCAGTGTTGAAGCACCTACTACTTCTGGAGGCAAGTTGTTCCACTTATTAATTGCTCTAATGTGTCATGAAAATTCTCCTTAGTTCTAGGTTGCTACTCTCCTTGATTAGTTTCCATCCATTGCTTCTTGTCTCGCCTTCAGGTGCTTTGGAGAATAGGTTGACTGTATTCAAGTTTTGCAGGTTATCATTCATTGCTGAGAATCTTCTAGAATATCTTCTACCAGACATTTCTGCCTGTCCAATAAGATCTAGTAGGAAAAGCACCTTTTGAGTACCAGTTTTAACGGATCACTTTTTTCATAAAAAGGAACATATTTTTTTCTCTAGTGGTCTCTCTTCTTTGGAATGGTGCTCAATGAAAGATCAGATCAGCACCAACTAAGCTGCTATTCAGGAAATGCTCCAGAATGTTTTTGGAAGTTTTATGAGTCTCCTTTCAACAGGAGACAACTCTTGCTTTTGGCATTGTTGGCCTTGGTGTGTCCATGGATTCGATTGGGTTTTTTTTTTTCTTCTTTTAATTTTTTCTCTTTTACTTCTGTATTATTGTGAGCTCTTTGGAGCCTTATTGAAACTGAGCTGCATATAAATTGCAGAACTAAATAAATAAACACAAAGCCAAAGGCAAAATGGTACTGTAGGAAGCAGAGCCAGTTACCAGTATGTACTCCCTGAGCCCCAACACTATTGTTGACCTGCCCAAGCAAGTAAAAATCTATCTAAATTGCTACAACTCAAGAATTCTAATCTGAAACTGTGGCTGGGAAGTGAATGATTAGTACATGGCCAGCCATGAAGCAGAGTTAGTCTGACTTTCTATTGTGATGCCGTAGAGAGCTGGAGATCAACTAATTGATTCCTACCTATGTACCTTTTGTCAATCCCTACTCAATTACACAAGCACAGGAAAAAAAAATTCACATTTTTTTCTAAGCTCTTCTCTCTAAAATTCCTTCTACAGGTGAGTTTTGAGTTTCAGGTGTTCTAAAGGATGCTAAGCATATAGCATGATTAAGCATTCTATTAGATGCTAAAGAATATACTATTTTATCTCATAGAGAGGGAGAAAGGGGGGCAATGGTGCCAAGACAAGGTGAATATTAGCTGTGGGACATCTAGTATTCCTTGATTAATTAATCAAGGAGATGGAAATTAATCAAGGAGAGAACCAACCTAAAATTAAGAAAAAATTTCCTGACAGAACAATCATCCAGTGGAACAACTTGCCTTCAGAAGTTGTGAATGCTTCAACCATTGTAGTTTTTAAGAAGAGATTGGACAACCATTTGTCTGAAATGGTATAGGGTTTCCTGCCTAAGCAGGGTGTTGGACTAGAAGACCTCCAAGGTTCCTTCCAACTCTGTTATTCTGGTGCTTCATGTATGTTGTGTGAAGGATTGAGGGAGATCTAGAGGGTCTCCAAATACCCCTGAGATAAAAATTCATGGTAGTATAGGAGATGGCAAAAGCAGAGCTTCCTGAGTGACCAAGAAGGATATTGTGTTCATCAAACAGCATTCAACTAGAACTGGACGGTGCAGCTGACCAGGTCACCTGGAGATCTGACAAAGGAGACTGGTAGTAGCATTATAACATGGTAGGTTAAATGCCCTGCAGCACAGATGTTAAAAATCAGGTGGTGCAGCAGAGGCAAAAGGACTGCTGGTGGTAATGGTGCTAGCAGTATGTTGAGCAGAGGCCAATCATCTAGCAAAGTGGTGGCAGTGAGAACAACCCAAGGTTCCTCAACCACAGTATTTGGAAGGTCCAGGCACTTAGGTGATAGCACCCACTGGTAGGAAGGTAATGATTTGCTGGAGGACCAATCTGCATCCTATAGTTGTTGTCAGGCTTCCACTCTGGATAGAAGTCAAGTTGTCCCCTATATGTCATGGTGAGACTAGAATAATATTTTTGTCTATTTCATCTGTTGGTAAATGCTCCTGGAGCCTTCCATCTCTCTGCTATCTAAAGAATTGGTTTGTAAACCAGAGCAGACTTACAATCAACAGAGACCATTTTGGTGAATGGTGTGAAGAGATGGGTGGCAACCAAGGTGGAATAGTCAGCAGTGATGACTCTTAAGTTTGCCTCAGTTTTTTTAAAAAAAAAAAACCTTGAAAGTGCTGATTTTTATCACTGGTTGTCCAGGTGAGAGAGGGTGTGAGCTGGAGTGTAATGTAGTGTTTGTATGGATGATGGTGGCAGGAGGCGGTTGTCTGAGCTACTCAGTATTGTAACTACATTGGCAGTGGTGCTCCTCAAACTTATGGCATTATCTACCTTAAATCCATCTTCCCTGGGTGCACACATTTAGATGTCACTTGGAAATTAATGGTTACCATGGAAACCGTGGAAACAGAAGAGATAAGAGATAGAGTGCTGCTGGAGGAAAATGAAAAGTAAACTCAACAAAGCATGGATGTGATTCTTTATTAAGAATTAACTTGTGGCAATAAAAGCAGCAAAATGTAACTATTTTCTGCTCTTCCCATAGTTTCAGATAGCCAATTGGTAGCCCTGTTCAAGATCACTGGTCCCTTCATTGTAAAGAGGGGCAATAAGAACATTTAAGAGGCCATTGTGAGGACTATTCAAAGCATGTCAGATAAAACTGCCTGTATCTGCTGTGAGCTGGAGTCAAGCTTGTAAGATCCTATGGAGTTGACAAAAGTACAGTCTTGGTTATCTGGGAAGGTTTTGATCTTGTTGATCTTGATGAAGTGGACATGGTCCTTGAGGCTGTAAGTGTGACCATCTGTGTACTATTCCCATGTGCCTGGATGTCAAGGATTCCTGGGAAACTACATGTTGTTGGAACCGAGCAATGGTAAATACATCCTTGAAAGAAAAGTGGTCTTGCCAGTTCTTAAAAAGAAAGTGGTGCATCCCCTCCTCAAGAATCTATAGCTGGATCCAATGGTACTGGAAAACCTTTTGTCCTATTTCAAACCTTCCCTTTTCTCCAAGCTGATTAGGATACAGCTTCAAAAGACCTTGGAAAAAGCAAATTATTTGGATTTCTTTCAGTTGGGTTTTATATATGGCAATAGTACAGCATTTATCATACTTGTTGATCTTCAAGGGGACTAAGATGGATATGGTGCATCCATCTTGGCTCTCAAAAACCTTCAGTATCATCACCTGTGGTATTCTGGTGGACCAACTTGAGGATTAGGAGTAGGGGAGCATAGTGTTGTTCCTTCCTCCAGTGAAAAGGGAGGGAGTGGAGGAATTGTGTATCACCTTCCATACTGTGAACCTTCCATACTGAACCTTCCAGCTGAATGGCTGGAATAGGCCATTTGTGCATGAAGATAGTTAGACTGATTCTGTCATCTGAGAATAAGAAGGTTGCAAGAATGAACCTGTGAAATGTTGGAGGTTGAGCCCAAGGATTTATCTGCTGTTAGAATTAGATGTAAGCTTATTGCCAGCCTCATTTTTCCCCCTCTTATTCTTGAGGGATAACCTCTGTTTTCCTTGCACTGATTTGTTCCTGGAGTATTTTATTAACTTAACATGGATCAATAGTAAATATCATACGGCTTATATACTTTCCTTCACTACTTCAAAAGAGCTTACCAAGGCTCAAAATGTGAACAAAGAATAAATAGCAGCTAATGTGGATTTGATTTTGTTAAATGTAATTTATTAGAAAATTGAATCTTGCCCTTTTTAGAATCACTGTGTATTATATTCCACACCTTTCATTACCTCTGCCAAATACAAAGTTTCCTGGTACAGCATTTTACATTTTTGTTGTTGTTTTAATTTAAAACTTGGAATTCAACCAGCCTTGTCTATGCTGGCAGCAGGCTTCAGACAAATACTTGACAGAAGAAAATGAAGAGAGATGGTGTAATGAGATGCTTGTTACTGAATGATGGTTGGTTTAATGAACTCTTCTAGGTTGCCTAGAGGGTTCCAAAGAAACAGATCAATATTAAGGAGCTATGCATCTAATTTGAAGAAATGAGGTTTGATCCATTTTGCAACTTCTGTTTTTATGTTCCTCTTCTATGTCTGAGGCTCTGTGTTTGATTTTGTGAATACAAAATCAAATGTTTAGGTTTTTTATGAAACCCTTCCCCCTCTCTTCATATCCACAAACATTGTAGCTGCCTATGATTTCACTACATTGTTATGGATTGATGGTACAGGGAATTTTTATTCATGTCAGTTACTTGAGGATGGAAAAAGCAGAGAAATCAAGTGTATCTACGGGGGGAGGGGGAGGAGGCTAGGAAAAAAAAGGTGTATAGAATGTAAAAATTAAAAAAAAAAGTTTTATGATTTTTCTCTTTGCTAGCCATGAACGTATATATAAAAAAAGCCAGCCACCCAAACAGCCTGACAAACAAAATTTAAGGCTGGCTGTGAATTGGATAGCAGGTGAAGAGATGGGTATTTTCACATGGGAGGAAGTTAGAAAGTACTAAGCTTTAACGAGTGAAAAGAATTTGCACAGAAAAATGTATCTGAGTGCTAAAGATTCAAGGGAGAAGACCCTTTCCCATCTACATCAGTCTGTTGTTTTAAACGAGGGACAAGGCTTATTGAATTGAGAAGTCAAGTCAGCACCTCTGTCTTTATGCTTACAACTCAAATGTAGCTAGCCTGTATTTCCTTCTTTTGGAAAGATTCTTTCTGAACAAAGAGTTGGGTTCAAATTGGCTTTCCCAACAAGCGCTAGAATCCGGTGAAATTTTCAATTCTGACAGGCTTTCAAAATCCTGTTATCATACCTACCACAGCAAAGTAGCATTCCTGGAATCCTTGCAGCATCTGTTTCCTGACCTGGTCTACTTCAAAGTGTTATCAGCTGCGACTGGCAGAACAAGTGTGAGACCCCAGCAACAGTGGATTGTAGGTTCAGAATTCCAAAGAGCTTGCTAAACTGACTCACACAAACAGCACCAGCCAGCAGTAACACACACCCCGCCCCCTCTCTTATTTTCATTCCATCTTCAAATTCCTGGGAGGTCTGCCTGCCATCAAACATCTACCACCTCCCCCACCCCATCTACAATTTGCATTTACGTATGGAAAAGTTTCTCATTTTCTTTTTCCTCTGAATTTTTGCCACTAAATACTAAGGAGGATGTGCCTCTCTTCCTCCTACTTCTTTAAAATTTGGAATTTATTCTTTTAAAACACTCTTTAGTTAGAAGATCTCAATTGCATATTAATTTCCACGTAACGTATCAGTCCAGCAGGGACTATGGTTCTTAAGTAATCTCATCTGGGCATTAATTAAAAGATCTTATAAAGGCTGAGAACTGTTTCTAACTTAAAGGAAACTCTTCAGAATACCTCTTAGATTAAAGAGTAGCTGTAAACATAAATGATATAAGCTCCTTGCACATTTAGCTATTGATGCACTTATATGGACTTTGCTCTAAATCATGGGACACTTACATTTAGTCTTCATATTCCATGTATTTCCCATTCATACCTCATGGCTAACTGTTCAATTACCAAGACATGAATTGCTCAGGCACCGAAAAACACATAAAAGGCCAACTGTGAAGGGCCGATGGCCATGGCATTAATAACACTTACATAACTTGTATCTGTTTCTAGCTTTACACTTATGCCATTTCCTTGCTTTGCTTCCCAAACTCAGTCTTGGGTTTTATTATCCATATTTTAATTAACAAGGTTTCCTTGTAATTTTATGAGCATAATTAAGCCTTTTGAATGGCAATCATTTTGGAAACAAAATGATGAAGTGTTTTAAGATCTTTGTTCCAAAGAGACACGTTAGATTAAAAAACGATCATTTTTTAAATTACTAAGGTTCTGATGGACATATTAGCATTGCAGGAGCACTTTCTGATTCTTTTTGGGACACAAAGGAGACTCTTATTATATATCTAAACCATATTGCCCAATCCGTTAAAAAAACCCTGTACATTTTGGTAAATGAAACAATGCTTCTCTCTTGAGTTTCTGTCACAAATTTGCTGAAGCAGTTAGCTCTTATTAAATAATGAGCTCTCAAACAAGCAAGAAAATTATGATTTATCAAATTAACTAGCCCCAAATTGGAGAAGCCACATGATATGGGATTTTTTCCCCCTTTGCCTTCTGTATTTTGCAATATTGTGATGCAAAGCATGATCCCAACAATGCAAAGCCTTCTAACTATGTGTCAGGGAAATATTCTGAATGTTGCTTCCAAGGACATTTTCATTCATTCTAGCTGAAGGGACACATAAATCCAGAAACCCATGCTTGAGATCTTTGTTATTTTTCACATAATAAATGAAAAATATGGAGACAACAACCTCATACAGTTGTCTTTCCATAGAAACATTTCTGATGATTCACCATAAAAAACTTCATAAACCCACTTAACAAGAGTAATAATAGTCAGTGTCTGTTAATTATTTCAGAACAAAATAATTCATACAACATATGATCAAACCCCTTCATGGATTACTGCCTTGTCATGGCAAAGGGTCTTGCATAGCTCAATGAAGCTATGAGCTATGTCATGCAGGGCCACCCAAGACGGACAGGTCATAGCAGAGAGTTCTGACAGAATGTGATCCACAGGAGAAGGAAATGGCAACCCACTCCAGTATCTTTGCCATGAAAACCCCATGGACAGTATCAAAAGGCAAAAAGATATGACACCAGAAGATGAGCCCCTCAGGTCAGAAGGTGTTCAGTATGCTACTGGGGAAGAGCAGAGGGCTAGTACTAGTAGTGCCAGAAAGAATGAAGCAACTGGGCCAAAGCCAAAAGAACGCTCAGCTGTGGATGTATCTGGTGGTGAAAGGAAAGTCTGATGCTGTAAAGATTTTTCCTCCATAGGAACCTGGAAAGTAAGCTCCATGAATCAAGGCAAGCTGGACGTCGTCAAACAATAGATGAAAAGACTGAACATCGACATCTTAGGAATCAGCAAACTAAAATGGACAGGCATGGGTGAATTTAATTCAGATGACCATCAGGTATACTACTGTGGGCAAGAATCCCTCAGAAGAAATGGAGTAGCCTT
>JANHZT010003263.1:20227-38849 GCA_032468215.1 Stegonotus admiraltiensis | reverse complement strand
TTCCTTCCTTCCTTCCTTCCTTCCTTCCTTCCTTCCTTCCTTCCTTCCTTCCCTCCCTCCCTCCCTCCCTCCCTCCCAAAATCAATTAAACGATAACGTTCATGCAGTAGGTTTGGGAATTAAATGTGTCTCATGGCTCAATTAATTTGAGCAGAACTGCATCAGTATCTGAACTAAGATTTAGTCAGCAAACAAACAAGTTTATCTGAGGTCATATTATCAGCTGTTTATGCATAGGATGCATAAACTTATAATAATTAAAACAATAGAGGTGACATGGTATTTTGTAGTCACCAAGAACTTATTAATAGAGAGGAATATTTCAAATGGAACAAAACTCCAAAATTAATTAGCATTAAAATTAGGTCTACCCACTGAAAGACAGATGTGCTAGCTGGAAAGTGGTTCTTAAATTATTCGGTTTGCATAAACGACTCTTCCCAGCATGAGTGTAAAATGTTTTGAAATATCTCCGGTCATTTTTATGGTTTAACCAATGTCTTTCACAAGATGTGAGCCAGAAGAAATCCAGCATTGTCACTCCCCTTTGCAGGAACAGAAAAGAAATAAAACAATGCTGGGAACTGCGGTTGCCAAGCAAGCCTCATTGTAAAACACAACATAGGAGCAGGGAGTGTGAGACACCAGAAACTAGTGTCACTGCTACACTTTTTAGGTGTGCAAGATGAATGTCTGCAGAAACTCCTGGGGTAAGAAGTTACATGAGGAAAAAAATTGCACTTCATAAAAAAGGAATGTATTTTTGGAACTGGAAATTGCTGTGGCCAAATTAGACTGCCCATATTCTAGATTAAAATATTGTATTATTTGGACATAAACTCAAATAAACAAAGGTCATTATGATCCAATAACCTGAAATAATTGCATTCTATCAGCAATATAATTCTTACAAGTCTTATTTCCTAAAAGAAGATACAAGCCGCAAATCCTCCATCCTTTGTATCTGAACAGCAAGATCAATCCTGGAAGAAAATTAATTCTGTTTATTTAGCCTTTCTGCTTCAAAATAAACAAAAAATAGAATAGCCTCTTGCAGGTCAAGAATGTAACATGTTTTACATGCCCAGATACTAGTAATGTAATGCACAAGCTGAAAAATAAAACCACTCCACCATAAACCATTCATAAATCAAACCCTATGTAACCAAAACACAATGAGAAGATGAGGCAATGTTTGAATTTATCATAAATTAAATTTGGTTCTGAAAAAGGTGATGGTGACCCGCAGTTTCTTTAAGGTTTTAAGAAAGGATTAGACAGATTCACGGGTGATCCTGTCAGTGGCTACTGGACATGATGGTTATAGATATCTGCAAGTGCCAAGCTGGGTATGGCTCTCAGTACTAATTGCTGAGAAACTACAAGGGGTTATTGCACCCATAACTTCCCCAGAGATATTTGTTGGACACTTTAGAGCAGAGGATGTTTGATCTGCTGCAATCGAGCCCTTTTCATGTTCTTATCAAAGGATTTTGTAGATTATTTATTCAGTAACAAAGTTTCAAAAATAAAAGGTTATAGTTAAAAGGGTCTGGTTTTTCAAGGGAACGTTGAGCTACACATGGCAGCCTTCCAGCTGAGAATAATGTCCCTCCTGTAGGAATGATTGTTAAGAGATTTGGAAAATCTCAAACAAGAAAGGAAAACATCAACGTGGAGGAAGATGGGACATCAAAGCCTGCTCAACGTGGACCCAACTGTTTGCTACCTTTTTTTTTCTTTCTTTCTTTTTTTTTTGCATAAACAGAAATATAGCAGATATTTAAGGAGCTTCATGGTAAACAATTTTTTCCTGTATCTTGTACCAATGAGCTGGCATGATCACACTTCAATTTAGAGACTACAGAGAAGATGAGTCATATATTCTCTTTCAACTAATTGTACTTCATGTTGTCCCTTAAGTCTTCACCCCACCTTAACATCATCGTAGTTATTGTTATCCTCTGCATTTGATTCAATTAAGAAAAGCAGTGGGAGGCAAATGCAATTCAGAATGAACCAGGAAATAAAGAACAATTTCAGAGCCTGGGAGCTTCTGAATTTTGGAATCATAATGTCGCTCTTAGTTAGATGTTGAAGACACATACAAAGGCAGGCTGAGGTGTTGTTGAGGTCCAAGTGTGCAGAAAGGCAGGGTTGGTTTTTCTTCAAGGTCATTGTAAATTTCGCAGATTTCAAAAGATCGCTAGCCTGTATCAGCATTTATTTCATGCTAAGGGCAATAGGGAAGCCTCTGTTAACAAGGAGCTGAATGACTTCATTCCAAACCCATGCATGAGTGTGAAGCTTCATTAATGAGATATAATTAATAATTCAGAAAAGGAGGACTTAAATATATTGATGTACCATTCCATATTTTTATGCTGTGGGACATTGGAGTGAAAGGGTGGGTCAAAATCAGAAAGATGGCAGACGGAGCAAGGATCACCCTTGTATCTGCATCACCCGTTAAATGGGGCAGTGCTTAAACCGTGATGCTCTGACTACCATTTTAACTTATTTTTTTACATCATCTCCTCCAATTCCTATGAATATACTTATGCCATTCATTAATCAAATCTAATTTTATGGGAGAACAAATCAGGCATCAAAGTGGATCAAAGATCAGTGGAAAGAAAGAGAGACTGGAACAAAAGCTGTGAAAGACAATCGAAGTGAAGAATAATTGAAATATAAAGACAGGGGTTGTCTCCTCACCAAGTTTGCCTCTAGGAACTGATAAATCATTCGTTTAAAGAAAAAGACAGCACAAGCTGGTTGCAGTTGAGATGTCATAGCATGGGTATGATAAGACTCAAGTGATTAGGTAACCAATGAAATTTTTAGAATTAAACTTTTGGGTCTCTTCTTCCTACTGGATTATGATATGAAAATTTCCTGATGTTACAAAACTCCAAAATCTACCCACAGTGGAGATATGAAAAAGTTTATATTCAGATATCACACAGACACATGTATGTTGATGAGGGGACAAACATCAATCCAGTTATTTGCAATTCAATTTTCTCTTAATGTGAAACTTGAGATATATTAAAAATAATAGAAAGAATTCACAAAGTTTGGGACAAATCTTGATCTATATCTGTATTCAGTGGCATAAACTTTTGGTTTAATGCAAAGTATAACGTATCCGAAACTGAAAATTCCCCTCAGGCTTCTAGATTACAAGAAACTGAAATACACAAATGCTATTTTATATATGACTCCATGTAATTTGAAATAACTTGACTGAGGATGTGAACTCCTACAGTTTGCCGTCATATTGTACCTTCTTCAAGAATTGATAGCTATGCCTCTGAAGAATTGCTGCCTAATTAAAAAAAAAATACAAAATAGCTTCCCCAAAATAGCACTTACTATTGCAATTGTCCACAATGAGTCTTTTATAAACAAAAGGAGGGAGAGATAAGACTAGGGTTTTTGGAAGCTCCATCCAATCCAGATTTTGCTGATATTGTTATAGTTAACTGTAGATTGAGTTTATTGTATAAGCTTCCTAGATTTCAGCTCTCCTAACACTCAACAGTATCATGAAAAGAGTTCTACAAATATGGTTTGTGGAACATGCAATAATGGCTCACTAAACAGGTAATGTGAAGTCACATTTTAGAAATTTAATATTCACAGATGAGGCTTAGCCAAATTAAAATAAATCTTATTTTGGCTTTGCCTAATGTGTGGATCCAAGTCATGTGAGGTTTTAGAGCTAGACACTTCTAATGCAATTCTTTTCCTTCATTTCATAGAAATTGAACTAAAACATTATCATAGACTTGTCTGAGTGGTGTGATCATTCAAGAACACTCCACATCATCACAATTCTTAGCCAATCCCGTGATCTTTACTATGACTAGGATAGCCCATTATAGAATGTTTGATTAAAGTAAAAAATTTACAGCAATCATTTTATGCAAACCTAAATTAATACATCGAAATAAACCATGGTAGAGGTAGTCCTCGACTTACCACAATTGGGACTAGAATTTCCACTGCTAAGCAAGGAGGTTTTAAGTGAGTCACGCCCAATTTTAGAACTATTTTTGCCACAGTTGAGTGAATCACGCTTTATGAAATGAATCTAGCTTACCCCATTGACTTTGTGTGTCAGAAGCTAGTGGGGAAGGTGGCAAATGATGATCACATGATCTCAGGATGCTACAACCACCATAAATACATGCCAGTTGCCATTCGCCTGAATTCTGATCACATGACCATGGAGATCTGCGATGGTCATAAGTGCAAAGTTTAGCCGTAGGCCACCATTTTCTGTTCCATTGTTAACTTCAATGGTTGTAAGACTGAATGGTTGTAAGTCGGGGACTGTATATTTTTAATAACCCTATTTATTCTCTTTTTATATGCAAAATACACCTTATTCACACGCAGCTAAAAAGTAAGTTTTGATATGTTTTTAAGAAAAAAAAATCTTGACAACTGATCTATCCACATTAACGATGGCTAAAAAATGCCTCTATTAATCTCAAAGCACTGCATATTGTGCGCTAATGCCGCTGCAATATTTATTTTCTCAGTTCAGTATTTGATTAATCTATTTTTAAAAGTCACTTAATTGACTAAACTACCTTTAATCTGTTGACAGTTAAGGCATAAATGAGATGCTCTTCTAGGTACTGTCAGTGATAAACTGCCACTTCATCATACACATTTATGTATGTGTGCTCTAATCCTATTCCTTTATGTGGCTTAGTTTGTTCGCATAGAATTCTGAATTAATGCTTAGAATGCAAGTCTCCGGCTGTCATTTGCATATAATACAGTCAAAGCAAATCTGATTGCTTATTTCAAAAAGCTGCCAAAGGGGGCGCAGTCTGCATGTAGGGATAGGAGTGCAAGGACAGAGGTCATGGAGGAAACTCCTTCCTTGAAAGAAGTGGGAAGGTGTGGCTGCCTTGATATGTATTTCCAGCATAAGGAGATTTATTTGGGCAAAGTGGTGAAGGAAGTCACACATACTGTAAGAATATGTGCCTTTCCAGGATTCCATGCACCTTCTGTTGTGATCCAGTATTTTTGAATGTAGTACAAAGTTGTCTTTTCCCAGGTGGGAATATTGGATTGAGTGGAAAAATAAATTGGGTTGTTGTTGTTGTGATTCTCCAAGAGTTGGAGAAGAGGAGGAAGGGACTTTGGCATTAAAGTCTTCACAGCAACTACTGTTGAAAATGACAATCCATTTCTATTTCTAATTCAACCATTTCTAGTCTAATGAAAAGAAGGGCAAGGGGTGACATGATGGCAGTATTCCAATATTTAATGGGCTGCCACAAAGAAGAACTGGTCAACCTTTTCTCCAAAGCACCTGAAGACAAGACAAAAAGCAATGGGTGGAAACTAATCATGGAGTGAACCAACTTAGAGCTAAGGAGAAATTTCCAGACATTAAGAACAATTAACCAGTGGAACCACTTGCCTCCAGAAGTTGTGGGTGCACAATTGTGTTTAAGAAGAGATTGGACAACGATTTGTCTGAAATGGTATTGGGTCTCCTCCTGCTTCAGCAGGGTGTTGGACTAGAAGACCTCCAAGATTCCTTCCAACTCTGTTATATTAGATGTTCCATGTTTACAAGCTAATAGGACTAAGTAGGGGAGCTTCAAATCCACCTTCATATCTAGTTGAGCTCTTAACTTCTCTGGATAAAAGGTCAGAGTTGAAGGCCAACAAATACAGGGTGTATAGGATGGAATAAATACAAGGAAGAAAAAGTAGTTCAATTGATATGGTGCCTTGGAAAATGATAAAAGAATAAAAACAAAAAATGAGTGTAATATATTTACACCATTCTGAGGAATTTAGTTGGAGTGCTCTCCACTGATCACAGAAGATAAAATCTATTGGAATCCCCTTCCCCAAATATCTTCCTGTTAGATTGATTAATTAGAAGAATTCAGAAACTTTCTGCTACAACTTACGGTAGCTCTTCTACCACAAGGGCTTCATTATAATTAAGTATCTGACCTTTCAGTGCTGACACCAGAATTTAGTTATTTATTTTTACTATGTGATTATGTATTGCTTTATGACTTTATAATATTTATGGTATTTCCACATAATTTAATTTTTGGAATTGACTAATTGGATGTTGTTGGTTATACTTGTGATATATAAATATATACAATTTTAAAAGCTGGGAATATTTCAAAGCATTTAAATTCAACAGCTACTTACAGTAAGTCACCATTCAGTGTCAGATGGCATTAGATTCTTCTTCAGGTACAGAGAGATATTTCAACCCCCTCCCCATTATTTTGTATAATTTATTCTAAACTGAGAAAGAATTTGGGCCCTTAAAAGCAAGAAAGCTTGCATCCCCCCCTCCCCCCAAATGACTACATAAACAGATGGGGGCAAAGAAGATTTCATTAGTTGCATAACTCACCCAAGATATGACTTAGCTGAAATTGCCTATTTAATTTTTTCTTAAAAAAAAAAACATTTGTAGTTAACAATTTAGAAATACATGCTCCTTTTGCTGAAACACTGTTTTGGTTGTTTAATGATGACAATTTAAGTAGAATAATCAAGTTTATTAGTATAGCTTAAAAGCCTCTCTTGTGAATCTCTGGCAACAGCTCTAACACTGGGAAAGGAAGAAAGAAAGAGAAGAGAAGGATGAACAGCAGCAAAGAGCATGGGCTCCATTACATTGGTGATGGGTGGACTGTTAACAGAATGCCATGGAGAAAATCTACATGGTCACAAGGAGTTAACACCAATTTGATGGAACATCATCGATCAATCTGTGATAGAAGCAATAAGGATAACAGAGACTGAAAGGTAGGAAGTCTCAAACTTCCTCTCCCAGAATCCTCTGGGTTTATGCTCTCTGGAAGTGCTTTCTTGCTTTGATGTACTGTAGCTGCTTACTAATTACTGTTGCAGCCAATAGTTTTTACCTAAAGATAAAGAAATAAGAAAGATAAAGATCCCACAATCTGCATATTTTATTGGCGAGTAAAAGAACCAACACACAGACACCACATACATGGTAAAAACAAAATAATTTCTATAGTATATCCTTTTCTAACTATAAAATTTTTCAGTGGAGCAAGAAGGGTGTAGACGCTGTGTATCTTGTCTGTAGGATTTTCAGGGACAGAGACAATAACAGAGTTGGGAGGGACCTTAGAGGTCATCTAGTCCAACCCCCTGCTCATGCAGGAGACCTGTACTAGGGATTCAAACTGCTGAACTGCATACCTTTCTGATCGACAGTGTCTTAGCCACTGAGCCACCTAGTCAGACACAAACATAGAATGAGAATCCACTTATATTGAGGATTGACAAACTGAAGGTAAGGAGCAAGGGAAACTTGAGGGTGACACCACCAACAGGGTGGAAAGAATATAGCAAGGAAAACTAGATATAAATTGTCAGGAGGGATGGCATGGAATGTACTCCAGCTCACCCACAGCCAAGTGATACTGTCTTAATAGCAATAGATTATAATATGCTATATTTTACTTATATGGTAGATTAGTACAGATGCAGTACCTGTCAGTATAGAAAGTGATTCTAATAAAGAAGCAACTTGGTAAAATTAAGAAAATATCAGCGTTTACTGCACAAAACATGGATATCAGTTCCCTAACATGTAATTCTATAAGAGTTACTGGATTTGCCCAGCAAAACTCTGAATGGTCATCAGATGGCAGCAAACAGATGGATAAAAGTCTGCCTCTCTGCTACCATCTAGTGGCTGTCTAAATTTTTTAAGCCAACAACTGGAAATTGATCACTCAAACTTATCTAGCCAGCCAGCCACCATCTAAGAGCCATGATGGTGCAGTGGTTAGAATGCAGTATTGCAGGCCAATTCTGCTGACTGGTGACTGCCAAGATTGACTCAGCCTTCCATTCTTCTAAGGTTGGTAAAATGAGGACTCAAATTGTCGGGGGCAATATGCCAACTCTGTAAACTGCTTAGAGAGGGCTGTAAAGCACTAAGAAGTGGTATATCAGTCTAAGTGCTATTGCTATTTCCTTTAACTACAGTAGCATTTCACCAACCTTGTATTGTCTCCTCTTTAAACTGAAATTTAAATTAAACCCCAAAGTATAGGCTGAATGTGAAAAATCTGAACTTTGCAGGCAAGGCTGAGTAAACCCTCTGAAGCTTTAACTTATTTCTTTAAGCAGCATCCATTGTCACCAGAAGCAAACTTCTACACTGTGTGACTGAAGATAACAGTTGAGAACTATTGGATCTGCTGCTATAGTTCACTATTAGTGCCTGTTACATGCAGACACTTCAATAACAGAGAAGGAAAAAAAACCATATAGAATAGAATACAATTGATTCACCCATCAACCATCTTGATGCATTGACATAAAATCAAATCCACAATTCTGCAGGAGAATGTCGGCTGTCACAAGATGCTGCATAGATATGCCTGCAATTTACCTTCTCACTTTTCCCCCCCTCCTGTTTACCCAGGTATTTTTGTTCCCTGTACAGATTTGCTTTAAAACCCTCTGGGAAAAAAAAAATACAAGGTGGTGTTACTCTCCAAATTTGTCACTCATCCAAATTGCTTTAAATGTAGGGAATATGATCTGCAGTTGGAGGAAAATAAATCAGTTGACACTATAGTCACTTCATGAAAAACAATTGACAGAAACAGTCACTCTACGTTTTTTAAAAAAAGGCTCTTTGGTTACATCTCCCTTGCAGTTGTCAGGAGCTTTTTCCTTCTGCCAGAGAAGAAGCCCTGAAAAGCTCAAAGCCTGATAGTACATATTTCTCTTTCAAAAAGAGATGTGTGAGTTAAATAATTCATTCCACATTCCTTCTTCTTATGAAATAGAACTCTGAACCTAAAAGGGTGGGATAGACTGACATCTTTTCACAAAATGTTTTTAAAATTCTTATTTCTTAAAACCAGTAGTTTCCTTCCCATCAAATCAAGTTGGGAATCACGCTTCCCTAACTGATTTGATCTACTAGATTTACATTCAAAGGCAAATGATCTTTTAATTATGTTGGAGATACAACACTGAGACAGTCAAGACCATCGGGCCTTCCTTGAGAGTTCAGAAATCACTTTGGCCTCACTTTTATAGAAACCAGGACGACTCAGGAGATCATTTGTATCATTTTAAAGTACAGAGCAAAATGCTACTGTTGGATATGGATGTACTTGGATGGATGTGTACTTTGAAACAGAAGAGACAAAATGAAAATGGCTGTTTGTATCTATGTATGTTCCAGCATAACTCTGGAATGCCTCAAGCAATTTCAATCAAGCTTGGTACACAGATGACTTACTCTTTGGAAAGAAATACTGTGGGGGTAAGACACCCCTAACACCCCTCTGCATGTGTGTTCTGTTAAGATACAGCTTGTTGTGCCTTAAAATGGCTTCTACTGGACCACCTTAAAGTAGCTTCTACTGTACAGCATAGTAGAGTTACCATGGTAATGGCTTCACAGTACTCCACAAGGGAGCTCCCTCTCGTAAAGGGGAAAATCCAACATTAGAAATTACGCTTGGTCCGTACATTTTCAACAAGGCTTTGATTATTCTTGAGGACAAATGTATGGCCATGATCAATAAAACATTACTGCAACATGGCCTGCCTGCACCACTATGACACCAACACGATGTACTTCACGCAGATTACATACGAGAAAAGAACTACAACATTGAACAGCTTAGTTCATTGCAGACAAGAAGCCACTTCTAAATCAAGATCAGAAAAACACATACCAAATGATCATGGATCAGCTAGAAAACAACAAGGTGGTATCATTTTACTTGACGCTTCTGGGGACACAGGGAAAACATTTTTAACTTATTTAATTCTCCCCAAAATCAGGGCTCAGGGTGAAGTTGCTCTTCCTGTCTAATACAGGATTGGGATAAATAAATACCCAGGCAACTCCAGGTTATCAGCTAATTAAAAATAAATCAATGCACTGTTTCAAAAGTGATTTCTTTGTCTTTAATGATCAACATCTGGAGATAGATTCTCAAGATCTATGAAAATACTCAAAGAGCTAGTGCTCTCTCTCTCTCTCTCTCTCTCTCTCCCTTCCCCCCTCTCTTAAATCAATTTGTTAATGGGACCAAGAAAAACAGATCCATCCAATTAAGCAAAAGCTCATATCCTGAGCTTTTAAATCTGTATCTGAATATATGTTACATAATGCTTGTGAAGTTGTATTAGAGTTACCATCTTTTATTTCCCTCTTCCCCATTTCCCTTTTTTCCCCCTATTGTTAAAAGCTGAAGGGCTGACAAGTGTGGCTTGTTTCCCACTGGAAATACTGAATTTGGCTGGTGCAAATGAGTGAGAATTACTTTTTTTTAATTAAGAAATGAGAATGCTTAATACATATGTACAACTTTCTTCATGGAAAAAACATTTTTAAAATGTGAAAATTAGTGAAATTGGCATTTTTATTTTTGCATCTTAATCACTCTCTGTGTGCAACAGTTTTCTAAACTTATTTATTATCTAGATATAAACTTAGAAGAAATCTCTCTAATAGAAATGCAACATATCTCATCATAGTTTATGTCCAAGTGAAATTTCTTCCTGCAATGTGTCTGTTGTTGACACTACTGTTAATGTTAGTTAGTTGGTTGTTAGTGGAAAACTTCAAGACTTCTTTCTGCCTTAAAAAAAAACTTTTAAATTCTGGATTGGAATAGACAACCCTTTAAATGTAGGACATCTTCACATAGAGGATTATAGCCTGGCAGCCTTTCAGTGAAAGCTGAAGGATTCTCCTCTAAAGTAGAATGCAGAGCCATCCAAATTTCAGTAATATATATGATTCAGAAATCATATTATGTACAGACATTTCATATCAACTGTCATTACTTCAAAGGCAATGGCTTTTCTGTATAAGCACTTTACACATTCACCTGGGAATTATTATGTGCTAAGAGTGTCAGTTGCAGGTACAATGTAAGACTTAACACTAAGTTCATCCTGCCAACTGGTTATCTTTTGTGTAAAGTAGAGGTGAATATTTTAAAGTAACTCTACGTTAATGGGGCCAGCTGTAGAGATGTTCGTGCTAAGATGGACAAGGCAGCAACCATCCATTTCTAAAGTTGGGAATCAACTGGATTAGTTGAACCTTGCTGTTCCATTTTATTTAATGTGGATGAATATCTTGGATCATTTCTTCTGTGATCAAATGCTTAATTTTGGAAAATAAGACAACTGTTGTGTCATGCACCACATGTAATTCTGTTTTTCAGTGCAATATTAGCAATAGCAATAGCACTTAAGGCTTATATATCACTTCATGGTGCTTTACAGCCCTCTTTAAATCTTTTACAGAATCAGCATAATGACCCCAACTATCTTTTGTTTTAAGAACCTTTAACAACATTTTGAAAACCTCAAATGGATGGAAGGCTGAGCCAACCTTGAGCTGGTCAGGATTGAAGGAATTGAACTCCTGGCAGTACGAGCAGAGTTAGTGTGCAATATTGCATTCTAACCACTGCAGCACCACGGTTCTAATATTCTCCACAGAAAAGCTTGCAGGATTCAGGAGGGACTGAAGGAGTTGGGCCCTGAAGAACAGTGGTGAAATTTATTTTTTTTTACCACTGGTTCTGTGGGTGTGGCTTGGTGGGCATGGTGTGGCTTGGTGGGCATGGCAGGCGAAGGATACTGTAAAATCTCCATTCCCACCCCACTCCAGGGGAAGGGTACTGCAAAATCTCCATTTCTACCCCACTCCAGGGGAGGGATACTGCAAAATCCCCATTCCCTCCCCAGTCCGGGGGGAAGGATATTGCAAAATCTCCATTCCCACCTCACTCTGGGGCCAGCCAGAGGTGGATTTGCCGATACTCTACTCAAAATTTCTGCTACCAGTTCTCCAGAACCTGTTAGAACCTGCTGGATTTCACCCCTGCTGAAGAGGTCTTTTACCTCTCATTATAATACTCCATATGCCAAGAGGCATATCTGTGCAAAGGAGACATTACATCAACTGTTTTGGTACTTGAGTAAAATTCCACTCTTTTTTTTTTTTGCTTATTTATGTAATCTTCAGCCTATGAAAAGCCAACAAAGCTATGACAGGAAAGGGACGAAAGGCAATGCTATTTGTTAGATTGCCATCCTAGTTTCTTTGAGGCAGGAGTTTGGTGAGAAAGCTTTAAAGCTAAGCCCTGTTGTGCCTTCTAAAAGATGGTGGCTGCAAGTTGACTGGTTCTCTGGAAAGCAGTAATCTCTGAAAGACGTCCACAAGTGGAACACTACTTCTGAAGTGCTCCAGCAGATTAAAAACAGTGGGGCAAAGAGGAGGGAAGCTGCTGAGTACTTAATGGCACTGGAAGGAGGCGATTTCATACAGGGACAAACATAGCTACAATTCATGACCTTGCCTGGCCCACACACCCCTGATTACAATGAAGGATCAAGCGAATGCGACAGAAAATTGAGCTACTTCTCTTTGTAATTTCTCATTGGTAACTGGAAGTTTAAAATACTTCAGGAAAAAGGAAAAATAATGTATATGTTTGTGCAAAGTTACAATAATGATGGATTTTATTATTACTATTATTAGTTCCAACTGAGGAAAACATGACTGATTGCAGCTAGCGGCATCCTATAAAAAATACTTAGGTTAATTGGAGCCAACGAGGCAGAGATGCTTAAAAGGGTTATTTTGCAGCAGCGTGTGTGCTCACGTGTGCATCCTCCTCGTGTTTATTGCTAATTTTCCTACTTGTTCAAGTCTCCAAAGAGAGAGAGAGAGAGAGAGAGAGAGAGAGAAAAGCAAATGAGGAAGGTAGCAATTATACAGCTTTGAAGCAGAGATGCACTTGAGTTGCAGCAGAATTGTTTTACTTATGTACATGATTATATTTTACTTTTTTAAAAAAGTATCTCTAAGCCAGAAAATCCACTAGGTAGCTTTTTTGAAAATAGTTTTCCGTACTTTTTCTCAGTTGAAGTTTATGGCAGAATACCGTGTGTTGAATTAAGGACACCATAACTCATCTAGCTTAGCCTTTCTTCACCAGTCACTGTTCAAGAAGTGAAAGATTATAACTCCCATAATTCAATGCTGGTTTGACTTTCAAATCCTTGCAGGTTCTGTGTGGGAACTGCTTGCAAATCAGATGAGGGGCAATAGAAATTTAACAAATAAATATCATATATCATTAGCATGTTACTGCAACCTTAGCCCTACACTACAAATGGTCTTCGACTTACAACAGTTCATTTAGTGACCATTCAAAGGTACAGCAGCACTGAAAAAAGCAACGTATGACCGTTTTTCACACTTACGACCGTTGCAGCATCCCCAGGGTCATGTGATCAAAATTCAGATGCTTGACAACTGGCTCATTTGTATGACAGTTGCAGTGTCCCAGGGTCATGTGCAGAGGTGGGTTTTAGCAAATTCTGACCAGTTCTGGAGAACCGGTAGCAGAAATTTTGAGTAGTTCAGAGAACTGGTAGTAAAAAAGCTGACTGGCCCTGCCCCTATCTATCCTCTGCCTCCCAAGTCCCAGATGATTCGGAGGAAATGGGGATTTTGTAGTAACCTTCCCCTGGAGTCAGGTGGGAATGGAGATTTTACAGTATACTTCCCCTGCCATGCCCACCAAGCCACGCCCACCAAGCCACACCCACAGAACCGGTAGTAAAAAATTTTGAAATCCACCACTGGTCATGTGATCCTCTTTTGCGAGCACTTAACGAGCGTGTTACCAACTTAACAACTGCAGTGCTTCACGTAACAACACATAGCAACAACTGTATCAAGGAAGGCCGTAAATTGGGACAAGACTTAACAAATGCCTCAATTAGCAAGAGAAATTTTGGACTCGATTGTGGTCATGAGTCGAGGACTATCTGTACTCTAATACTGAATTAGGAGGCTGGTCCATCTGGACTAGTTTTATTGATATTGGCTAGTAGGCAGTTCTCGACTATTCCACAGATGCATTTTGATTTTCTTCACAAATCATCTGAAGTTATGACTGAGCAAGGAAGTCCTAACTAGTTTCCTAACAACAATTAAAGCAGTACAGGCACAGTCATTCAAAACAGTATCTCTAACCTCAGGGACACAGTCATGAAATTGGTAAAATAAGGTCTAGGCAAGTAAAAAGAGACATAACCTTGGGCAAATTCAATCAAATATAATAGTGAGTAATAAAATCTACGCGTTGCTGGTGAAACATCAGCACACAGTCCTTGTCTCATGTGGTGTTCCTGGGAGTGATTTGCCAATAAATGAGAGTAATAGAGGTTGGAGGCACAGAAAGACTTGAAATGTTTCAATACTGTATGAACAAACAGGTGAAAGGGACCCAGTTATTTTAGTGTGAAAATGAAGAAAAAACAAAAACAAAGAGGTTGTGAAATTTGGATGCAAAGAGATGTGGGTAAAATGAAAAAAGGATGACAGATGAGTTAAAAATGTAGTAGAGTAGGGAGATACTTAATATCTGGAGAAAGAGGATGAAAATGTTGTGGAAAGAAAAATAATTAAGGAAAGACTCAGGGTGGAAAGCTGAAGGTAAAGGATCACAAAGATTTATCGATGCAATCATTGGTTAAGAGATGGGAAGCTGAAAATGGAGAAGGCACAATAAAAAAAAAACAACCCTATTAGAGAAAAATAATTCCATAAAGATTGGTAGAATGACAGATCTTTAATAAGGACACAAGTGAAAGAGAAACTTAACATGGAATGGTTTTTTTAAAAAAAACACTGAAAATGGATACCAAAATGTTTTTCTGTGACTAATGTTAACTGTGCACTTTTCCTGGAGTTAATATAAATGCAAAAATGATTCCCAAGAAGAATTTGATTGGTGCAAGCTTGATTTATTATCAACACATCTATTTCCACAATGGTAAAGCTGCTACTTGTTTGCTGTCACATTCCTGTCACTTTTATTTATTCATTACATCCAAAAACAGAAAGAAAGAGTTTTGCTAACGAACCAAGGGAGAATTGATTTGTATAAAAACATTTTCTCAGGCCATCGAGATGATATTTGGAAATGTGCACAAATACATCTGTTCCTGAAAGAAGAAAAAGGAAGTCAGAGGAAATGTTCCTGCTTTAATTAATACTATTTATATATATAAAGGCCCAGAAGAAATTCTGAATAGAAGACACACTTCGGTTTACACTTGAATAGTAAAAGTAAATAACCATAGACATAATAATTTTTCCAAAACCTGGACTACTAGCTATATTGAGGTTTATGTAGCTGGATATCTCTGGAGGGTACTAGTTTACATTACATTTCTGCATCAATTTATTCTGAAAACGAAGTGCAGAAACAGATCTGTTCTCCTACCCTCTAGCCCAAAGAGGGAGATAGAAAGAGAGAGACTGATTCACCAAGGTGCAAATATTTCAGAGATTACTATTTCATTTATGAGGATATCACAGAGAAAGATTTCATATCTGCGTTCTTGAAAGAAGCATGCTGCAAAAGCAGAACAACCCCATTCTAGAGAAGATACCAAAAACCTTCTATCAACTTTGCTAGCCATATCTCTTAGTAGGCCAAAACTCTGGAGAACTGTTCTTATATTAGAGCTGTTATAAATCATATTTAAGGGATGTGGTGGCTCAGTGGCTAAGACCCTGAGCTTGTCGATTGAAAGGTCGGCAGTTCAGCAGTTCGAATCCCTAGCACTGCATAACGGGGTGAGCTCCCATTACTTGTCCCAGCTTCTGCCAATCTAGCAGTTCGAAAGCACGTAAAAAATACAAGTAGAAAAATAGGGACCACCTATGGTGGCAAGGTAACAGCGTTCCATGTGTCTTTGGTGTTTAGTCATGCCAGCCAAATGACCATGGAGACATCTTTGGACAGCGCTGGCTCTTTGGCTTTGTAACGGAGATGAGCACCGCCCCCTAGAGTGGGGAACGACTAGCACATATGTGTGAGGGGAACCTTTACCTTTACCTTAAATCATATTTCTTTTCTCATTTACCTGGTGAGCAATACTGCTGGAATGGAGCTTATCCTTGAGTATACCTACAGCATATAGACCTGCACCATGAAATACTATTAATGACATTTGCCAAAAATATCATCTGAACATCTTCAGAATGACAGGGCTTTAGTATTACAAGCAACTGCTTAACAAGCACAAATGATTTCACCTTAGGCTAATTTATTAGACTTAACAAATGGGGGATTTAAAGGAGATTTAGGATGAGCTCTTAGACCCTTATATATGCCGAAAATCAGCAAGCCCTTAAAAAGTGCACTTAAATTTATAAAGGTACATTTAAAGAATATATTTCTTAGGCTACGTGTGCTCTTGTTTGGCAGAGAATAGTATTTTTAGGGTTTTAGAGATAAAAGCTGGCTAATGTAGAATGGGAAACCCCTTTGCATTTTTTTTTATAATCCCTGTACCATTCTGGTATCTAGACTTCAATAAACTTTATTGCTCCATAGTTGCAATCTTACATCCATTTATGAGAAATAAACTAAAGCTATCATGTCTATTCTACACAAATCCAGACAATCATTAGATGGCAGCCCAAACAGAAAATCCTATTTGCGACCATCTGGTAGACAACTGGATTCTAGCAATCCAGACTTGGTAGCCTTAAAAATATACTCCACGAATTCCATACGATTATTTTTTAAATAGAAGGATTCAATTGAACTGGAATAGGGCAGAGAGGTTCTTATCACCATTAATTTGACTAGTGGTCAGAAATGCACTTCAAGGGCAAAGCATTACCTTGATGAAGATGCTTTCTAAGTCAGAGGACTTGTTCTCTTTTAAGTTTGAGATAGACTCTTATCCTTATTGCCTATAGTAAGTGATAGTAGCACATCATTAAGCAAGGAATTCTTTGAGAGATTATTGCTTCTAAATCTCCATCATACCTTTCTATGATTCATGAGATAATCCTACTTAGAATACTATACACTGTCTAATGCTCTAGAGCAGGGGTGTCAAACTCGATTCCCTCCCTCCCTCCCTTCTTTCCTTTTCTTCTTTTTCCTTCCCTCTTCATTCTCCTTTCTTCTTCTTTCCCCTTTCCTTATTTTTCCTTCCTCGTTCTCTTCCCATCTTTTTCTTCTTTTTCTTTTTCTTTCCTCTATCCCTTTCTACTTTCGTGTTCCTTCTTGCATGCTCAAATGCAAAAGGGGAAACTTTTCTCATTTTGTTTTTATAGCCCTCTGCCAGTGAAAATGGAGCTCCGGGGGGACCGCACACGCCCCCCCCAGCCCCATTTTTGCTGGCAGAGGCACCATGGGTCTGTCCTTTGCTGTTTCTAGGCCAGCCCAAGGAATTTTATAGCTAAGCACTAAAAGTCCATTTTTCCTACTCTTAAATCAGATTTTGCCAGTCCAGTAGACTCCAACTGTGTTTTAACTGCAACTCCTTCTGTTTCCTTTTAGCAAAAGAATTGCTGGGGAGGGGGAAGAAATTTGAGAACATTTATGTTTTTCTTTCAGTACAAAAACATCTGCCAAACTGTTGGGCTTTTGAGGGGAGGGAAGCTATCTTGCTATCTTTGATGTTTCATTCTTAAAGAAAAGCTTGACAGTGATTGCTATACGAAAGAAAAATTTATTTCAAGATTTATGACTCTTAAATGTTAGATGTCATTTTTGGCATCTGATACCACAGAAGGTATTTCTGGTGTGCCCCCTCACTTGACTAATTCTGTTATGTGTGGGTGTTTTATATTTAATTTTTTATTTTCTGCATTCTTCCTTAAAATGTAAAGTCAGTGTCATACTAGAAGATATATAACAGTAAATCCAAACCAGAACTTCTTTGCATAACCATAATGCTAACCCAGAGATAGCTTCTTACAAGATGCAAATTTAGGAATAGATAAAATTGTAATTGTAATTGAATTGTAATTGCAATTGAAATTGAAATGTAGGAATTGAAAAGATGTTCAGAAAGTATTTTATTCAAGAGTGATTTTTACTCTGTTGAGTAAAAGATTGCCTACATTTTTTCTGTGTGCCTTTGAGTCATTTTTTAAAATTTTATTTCTGGCAATTATACGGACTAAGGAAACCCTGTGGTTTCCTTGGCAAGGTTTCAGAAATAGTTTGCCACTGCCTGCTTCCTAGAGCTGACACAGAATGACCATCTCAAGATCACCCATGAGAATCAAATGGGACTAATATTCATGCTCTCCCACTTTCTAGCCTGGTACCTTAACCACTACACCAAACTGGCTCTCAAGCTGTGTACTTTACTAATGCATTTTCTCACTCCTTCCTCAGTCTTTATTTAAGAAAACAATTATTTATTATTTATTTTATTTAGTTTGTCAAACATGTAACAGGTATAAGTATAAACATGGACATGAGCACAGGTAATGAGTACAAATAAATGGGACAGCAGGACAGGGACGGCAGGCACACTGGTGCTCTTATGCACGCCCCCCTTATGGATCTCTTAGGAATGGGGTGAGGTCCACAGTAGACAGTTTAAGGTTGAAACTATGGGGGTTTCAGGATGTAACAACAGGTCGGGTAGAGCATTTCAGGCATTGAAATTGTTGCTGAAGTCGTATTTTCTACAATCGAGTTTAGAGCGGTTTACCTTGAGTTTGTATCTATTGTTTGCCCATGTA
>JANHZT010003262.1:152014-169907 GCA_032468215.1 Stegonotus admiraltiensis | reverse complement strand
AGTGGTGTTATTAGCCATCAAACCTCAAAAATACACTTTTCCCAAAAGGTTTCCACAATTTTGGCCATTACTGTATAAATAAGAAATCTGTCTCTGGCCATTTCTCTCCCCCTCCTCTCTTCCTGAGTCATTATTCCAATCAAACAGACAAGGCTGTGTTTGAACTGAAGAATGACTTGCTTCTTCTGCCATAAGAACTGTTGTGAATGACTTCGTTCAATTTCAAGCCTGTTGCTCTGGATTGTGAGCTATACCAGTAATTTCAGAGCCACAGAATCTTTCAGAGGTGACCTTGGTTCTCTTTCAGAGCAATCTATTGTTGTATAAAACAGATGCTGCTCAACTTTAGAATTCTGAAACAATGACAAAAGGAATCCCTTTAGAATCAAATAAATTAAGAAAAAGTATGCTCTGCAATTACTATACATAGTGTGTCCAACTGTGTTTGAACAGTGCCATATGGGAAGCCTCAGACTAGATTTCCTTAAAAAGCTTCCTTGTGAAGCAACTAGCAGCCCTAAAGACCACAGCAGAATCTGACAGGGTGTTAATGGGGATAGAATACACTCTCACAACATTGAACACAAATTTGCATTTTGTTGGCCAGGTAGAAAACAAACCTTCTCAATATTTTCCCCCCTCCAATGTCTTCATAAGCATGTGGTTATCACAAATTCACATTGTCTTTTTCAAACTTTTGCGGAAGTAAAGGCAATTATTAGATCTTTAACAATCGAATGGGTTTTCAACAGGTTTTCTTATTTATTCTTCCCACATTTTTTCTTGGGAAGTAGCTGAAGTTGCGCTGCTTAGTGGCCTACAGCTGATTTGTGAAAGGTGAAAGAGCAGCTGAAGAAACCAGTGATGGTGCCACAGCTATGATTGTATTCATCCAGGAGGTTCTACAGCAGGGGTGTCAAACTATTTGCATTGCAGGACGTAGTGTGATATATCGCGAAGTGTTTTGCCTTTGCGGAGCTGGGTGGATGTGGCCTATGCAGGCCGTATCCAGACCCCTGGCCACCAATTTGACAGGTCTGGTCCACAGGGTATGCTAAAAAAGGTCAAGTTGGCAGTTGCAAAGGCGTAATTGAAGGACTGCATTATTTAAAAAATATGTGGTGCCGAGATGGATAGGTTGACTATGGAATTGAAAGAGATAGAAGAACTGGAGTACTATCAAATTTGGAGTTGATGGTATACCTGGCTGGAAAATAGGTGTAAAAATACTGTATAAGAATTATATAATATTGATAATATTGATAACAATATGACTATATTGTATATAAGTATAAATATTATTATAATTCAAATAACTATAATATAGGATATTGTGAACAATAGAAATAGAACCTATGTAAATATAAATGTTATGGATGATATGGATGATATTGATACCGATATGGAAATGCTGTAATGAGTGAAAATTTATGTTTTGTTTTTAATGTTGAAAATGTTCAATAAAAATTTATTAAAATAAAATAAAACAAAAAACATGTGGTGCATGTATAAAGCTTTGGTCCCATTATTGCAGCTGATATCTTCAATTTTCACAACATATTGTTGACACCCTGACTGTATCTGAGGGTAGACTTGGCAGCCTAACTTTTTTTAGGCAGCAGCCTAAACAAAAACAAAACAAAACAAAAATCTCCCTAACTTTTCACTTTCCCAGGTGTCCATTGTCTAGGGCTTAGACAATATGTTTTGAATGCAGTGATTCTGCTTGAAAAAAGATGTGTCTGCTTTAAGGAGTCAATTTATGAAAGTTATTTGACTCTTATGGCATTTGAACTTTTTTTCTAGGTTCCTGCAGGAACCTGAAGATAGAGAAGCTGTTTTAATCAATAGTAGTAAGGTGGAATGCTTACATTAGATCTAAAGCACATATACTCCCAGAATCCCACAGCCACCCATAAAGTCCACCATGTTGAAGTCCACTCATTTTAAAGTTGCTGAGGTTGAGAAACACTGTCTTAAACAGCAATTACTCTTATAATATTCCCTCCTATTCCTCAAAACAGTTGATATGCAATGGTTCAATAGCATTGCCCTGGATACCGAAGGTGGATTATACATATAACTAGTGGCCCTAGTTATCCCTTTAATCTCTATGAATTTATTGAATTCCCTTTTAAAACTGTCCATTGTGGTTGCCCTGATTTGCAACTGTTAATTAAACCATTTAACGAGATATTGGATGAAGGTGATCTGCAAAAAGGCATTTCATATTTCACATGATTTACTTTCAGTTCAGATAAAATGAGAGGAGACCATCATTCAGGTTTGTCTGCCAAGCTTTTTCAAAAGTGGAAAAGACTAGTTTTCAGTCTTTGGCAAGGGAAGATCATGTCTCTCCTATCCCCCAAGACACGCCTGGTTGGTTTCTTTGTAATTTACAAGCAAATATGTTACACTGCAGCCCCCTGTGACATGAGGCATGCTAGTCTACAATTTCCACTGTATTAATGACAGTAGCTGGAATGTTTCTGATATATTTTATTGGTCCAACATAAAAGGGAATTTCCACAAACAATTGAGAAGCCTGGATTCCCTGTTGCTCCAGGTGTGAAATATGAATGTAAAGCATATGATCTTTACAGCCACAGCAAGGCAGCTACATAATGTCTTCCTTTGTTGCAAAGCAAGCTAAAATTATTATATCTTGAAAATCTGCCATCTTTATGAACTTAATCAAACCAACAGATGTTAATCAGCTGCCAGCGCTTTGTTCACTCATTGTGTTATGTTTGGCTTCTGCAGAAAAGGATTTAAAGGGGAAATCTGAATACAGATGTCTTTGGCTTAAAATCCTCACACCAGATGATGACCTAAATATGGGTGGCTGCTGTTGATTTTTTACAAATCTTTCAGGACAGAATTTATTTTATTCAATGTATTTGCATGCCATTGTATCCAAAAATGACTGTCGGTGGTTCCCATAAAAATACAATGTAAAATAATCCTCATTCAAAAATAAAAACACAACACTAACTATACAGAATGTATGCATGAATTAATAATGGCAATAATAAACCAGCTTTGCTTCTGCTGTGCTCTTCACTGACACCAACCACACTGTGGCTGGTGTGTTGTTGTCCCCATAGTCCAGTTCAGCCCAAAGCTCACTTTCTTCAAATGTTGTCCCATTTTCAGTTGTGCAAATACTTCTAATATAAATTTGCAGAGTCTTTGAGAGATGCTGCTTATCAAACCAATAAAATTAAGATCATGGGCATGATTGGGGAATCCATTAATTTAACAGCTTTGTTTATTAAAAAAGCAAAATGTCAAGAGTCTATGAAGATTTTTCAGTCACCCAGATCACGGTTGTCCCAAAGGTGCTTTTTCAAAAGACAACTGGACTTTCTATATTTTTCCTTGAAGACGTTGTCTTCAAGTTCTGAAGAAACTTCTTGGATGAGAAGTGAAACATCTTCAAGGAAAAACAAAGAAAAGTCCAGTTGCCTTTTGAAAAAGCACCTTTGGGACAAAATGTCAAGTAAAGACTGCTATCAATTAATAATCAAGACCATTATGGAAAAAAGTGTTCCATGCAGATGTAATGTTAGGAAGGCATCCTCAGGAATAATGTTGATATTCAATGCTAACTCTAGTACAAGCTGATTTCCGTCTCCAAGTGCATAGGTTCTGCTGATGCTGATGGCTACTGATCCATCCATTGCCCATTCTTGGCTGTGCACCGCCCTGAGTCCTTCGGGAGAAGGGCGGTATATAAATACTATTATTATTATTATTATTATTATTATTATTATTATTATTATTATTATTATTATTTTGCCAATCTCTGTAGACCCAATTTATGCATAAAAATATACAACTATAATTTATTTCTTTATTCATATTGCCATTCCATTTATAACATTTACTCATAACTTCTTGATAAGGCATAGAGAAAAATACTTGTAGTGAGATACATGCCAGATCATAAAACTGTATCACTGCAGGCTATAGGAGCAAAAGTGAAAAAACAGCAGGGCCAGAAAGCCTCAGGACAAATGGTTGACCACTCGACATTTTTTTTAAAAAAAAGAAAAGTACAAGGAAAAATTAAAAAGCGCAGAGAAATAATTTCTCCATGTTTGAATCAACAACCATTTTTTTTATAAGGCAGGTGGTAATTATTACATCTAAATGACATTCCATTTTTTAAAAAGTTCTTGTGACAGTATGTACAATTTTTATGCTTTAATTTTGTATATATAAATTTATGTAAGTGTGCGTGGGAGGACTGGGCCAATAAGAAAATTTGTTAGGCTACATTGCAGACTGAATATTTTGTAAGCTGTTGTTTAAGTGTCTCAATCCAGGCAGAATTTTCTTAAACTGGCTTAGATTCAAGCTGACATGAGCACAGGACAGGAACAGCTTAAACGGTAAGTGTGAATATGACCTTAATTTGCACACTTGGTTTATGAGGCTTGAAGTGTTTCAAAACTAAGGTTCAGGATTTTTTTGTACTATATGCCAAACTTTGCAGCCAAAAAGAAAACATGAATTCTACGCATTCGGTATAAATTATGTATTCTCTGCAGTAGTTCTTAATATACTTAACCCTCTAATTCAATCCTGATGCACAGCCTTAGTTTTGGAAAAAGTAGGGAAATATTTTTTTCCCTGTCCTGGAACACTGGATATGCAGGGCAAAAAGGGATTAAGGAGAAATAGGCAGTTGTTTGATATACCCCCCAGACATTGTTGTCCAGGCACACATTTTCAAATTTTATGACAATAAATTTACAATAAAATATGCCTCACTTTATGCACTAGTTCTGAAGAAACCTATGAAACAAGCAGTTTTGTAAGGAAACAAAAACCTGTATTTTTAAAGATCTCTTACTTGTAAATTAGTTGTTTGAGTTATGGTGCTGGAGAAGACTCCTGGGTATTCCTTGGACAGCAAAGGTGACTAACAAGCAAGTACTGGAGTGCGTAATACCAGACATGTCCCTGGAAGGCAAAATCACGAAACTGTGTCTCACTTACTTTGGCCATGTTATGCATGGGGGAATTCACTAGAGAGAGCAATTATGTTTGGAAGAGTTAGTGGTAAAAGGAAACCAGGCTATCAAAGAAGATGGTGGCTGGGCACCCTCAAAGCTGACAACAGCCAGAGCATAGGGGGAAAAAAATCAAATAAATAATGCAAGATCAGAAGTTGTAGAGAGACATGGCCCTTAGAATCACAAAAGTCAGACTTGAGTGAATGAATATCATCATCATCATCATCATCATCATCACATGTAATTTCCTAGGACTCACCTTTGAGGTGAGTTGGGCTGAACTGGCACCCAGGTCACTCAACTGGCTTTCATGAGTAAGGGAGGATTAGGCCTCACAGTCTCCTGGCTTCTAGATCAACACTTTTAACCATTACACCACACTGGCTCTTCGCACTTTTTGAAGAGTGAAATCTTGATAGCTATTCATTCTTCAATGAATGAATGGTTTTCGTGATTCATTTCCTAAACTTATTTTCAATTACTTTTTATAATGATATATAATTTCAACAATTTCAAAACATAATGAACAATTGCTCTGATTACAAAGAAAAATGAATAAATAAAAGTCTCTTTTTCAAGTACTAAATAATTAAGTACAATTGAGGAATTCATTCTAGAATCATAGCATAAAGTATCAATAGTTGCTTTAAATGCCCTTTAAAGGCAGCAGAAAGCTACTACTAAAAGGTACAGTAGCTGATGTATCACATCCTCCTCCCCGCATGCACATCGAACAGGCAATGAAAACTAAGTTCCCACATCGGAGTTGAAATATGAATCAATCACTTGGCCTGCTACACTTGGAAGGCAAATACCACCATTATCCTTCTCAGGAGCAAAAATATGTCTGGCCAGGGTATTCCATTCACAATTTGGAAAATTTCCTCAGTCATTGCTTGAGGGGCAATCTTTTTTATTTGTATGAAAATAACGTTGTTCCTTTTTCCTTTACCAAATAGTACCCCCCAGTTTTTCAGTACTGTTTACTTTTAAGTAAGTGCGACTCTGCTAATGATCTTGAACACTTTCTGCGAGAACTAAATCAGAACGAGAAAATTCAGCAAGAGAACTATAGAAATAGAAATACTGGTATTTCATATAAGCTCAAGGTGATAACACAAATCATGGCATTTCTTAAGAGAAACAGTTTGTCCTTCCAAAACAAACAAACCCCCCTTCCAACAACAACAACAACAACAACAGAACAACAAAAACGGGGTGTGGGTATTTTAAATGTTGGCAGAACCACTTGTCTTTTTACCTTCTTGATTTTCATATTTATGCTTTGGCAGCATAGGGCTAAAAGAATGAGCAACAGATGTCTTTTTCAATCTGCAAAGCATATAATGTGCTGTCATCTCCTTTTGATTCATATTCCTAGAAAAAAACAACAACAACCAATGGAGTATGGATACTGCACTGACACAAGCATATATGTACATAGATGGGTTTTTGCCCATGTAATTGGCCCCACATGTAAACTGTAGGGAAGACTACTGTCTAAGTGTCTGGATTCAATCACATGTTTAATTGCTACAACTCTTTTCTTTTTGTCAGCATGAATGACTGGTAGCTATTATGTCAAAATATTGAGACTGTACATGAAGAATAGTCACACTAAAGAAGTCTCTGTGTATGATCACTATGATCAAAGACCTACAGCACAATTGGCCTGACGTGTACAAAATATAATTTGTGTAGATATAACCAGAAATAGATTTGGAACTTTAGGGCTTATGTTTTTTACATTCCCTTCCCCTTCCCCTTCCCATCCTTGAGAAGAACTAAATCTATAGTATTCAAACTTCATTCAGAACTCCAAGTGAATACATATTTCCAGAACAGAAAAATCCATGGAATGGATTAAACCTTTGGAATTAATTAGACAGATTCCAAGATCATCAGAGAGGCAGTAACAGAACTGACCTGGGAGATATTCTATAGCTCTGCAGTGGTTCCTGGTTCATTTTAGAACCTCCTCCTTGTACCAAAAGGGAAACCAGATTACTTTGCAGGTTTCTGGAGCATAGATTCCTGAAGGAGCAGGTCATGAAGCCTGCTAGCAAAGGAAGGTGTGCCCAATAGTTCAAAGCAGCAATGGTATTTATAAGCAGAGGTTTCCTTGGGAATAAAATGTACTCAAAAGTACATTAAACATTTGAGGCTGGAACTAGACAGAGGTCGAGAGATCAAACTTTAAAAAATCCCAGTTAAATTCTGGTGGTTGATACGGTTTAATAATTTCTTTAACCAATTCTGGAATTTGAAGTCCACACGTCTTAAAATTGCCAAGCTTAAGAAACTGGTATATGTTATTATTTTTCTATCCAGGATCTTTAGAGAAAAGCCCTGTAAGCCATTTTTCAGAGCTATATTATTACTAATTTTGTAACGAAGGATAAGGATTATAGTATCTTTTAGTATTTTATTATGCTTTTGTCAAAAATGTTTAAAATAATGGGAACTGGTACAGGTTAAGATTTTATAATGTGGAATCCTTGTGTTCTCTGAGCTTGGTGGTTTTCTTGCAGACTAGGCAGCACAATCAGATTTTATAACATCTGAAATAACCTTTTTCTTTTTAATGGTTCTCAGTTTATTGCATAGCCATTGCATATGAAGGCAACATGAATCATGTATTGCTGTCTGTCCATCAAAATAATAAAATCCCCACTATACTAATAAAATTAATATAGTGTGTGAATCCTTTTTTGATAAATTTATTTCCTTAGATTTCTGTACAGTTAATTTAATGTTGCTGGGCAAATCCATATAAATATTCCTGAATTCAAATGTTAAAAAAAACTCCTTTGAAGAAAAAGTATAAATATTAATTCTGACTCCTTATCTTTGCGTTTAATTCTGCATAGAAAGATTTGCCTTACTGATCTCTCTCTCAACTGTAGGTAGGAAGGAGGTGTTCCATCAGAATGTTATAAAAGAAACTGATAGAAAGCAGAAGTTCTTCAACCTGATCATATACCAGCTTCATTTGTCTCTTATTGTCTGTTACTAAATTTTGTTATCTACACTGAACAATTGCTACAATAGAAAGATGGGATATAACTGAATCAAGGGGCCATAAACAAGAACAACTTTGTAACTTTGATAATTAGCGACTGAAACTGCTTGTGTTCATCATCTGCATTCATCTCTTTCTCTCCCCCACCTTTAAGAATACATCAGAAAACAAAGTCAGTAAATAAATTGCTGGGACAATGAATTAGATGGATGACTCAAAGTGATTTCATGACGAATCCTAAAATTGCTTGTTTCACCATTTCTCCAATGTTCGTTCTATCCATTTAATTCTAGAAATGCAACCTAGCCCATATTTTTTAATTCCAAGAAAGAAATTACAATCAGGAACAATATAAAAGATATATCTGACTTCAAGAAATGTCTCATATTTATATGGAAAATGTTAGTTTGCACATTAATTTACAGAAAACTTTCTAAATTATGTCAGAGGTTATTAATACAATGAAGTAACTACTTCAGACTGTAAAATGAGGCTATCAGAGAAGAATAGGAAATTACTGGTTATTTCATTTGTTTTTACTTCCAGAGTTGGAGAAACACTAGAAATACTTTCTGCCTCAATGACCAACATATGTTCTGTATCTTTGCTATAAAATAAGTGCAATTTGCTTATCCAGCTGAACTGATAAAATGCCTTCTCCAAACTATTTGCTGGTCTACTCTACTATTATTTTGGCTATGGTTCTTTGGCGAAGAGGTTACCTGTTGATGTGATCAAGTATGTAGAGATATCTTTCCCATTTACAATGTGATTTCAACTGCTTGACATGCCATGGACTGAATCTGGAAAATATCACTCTACATACAAAGTGCAATTGGCCTTTTTTATATGAGTCAATTATTTTTTATGGGGGATTAATTAAAATTGAACTCATATGAATAGAATCCATGTCAGTCTCTGTTTGCATTGAAATACAAAATAGCTGAAGTCTTGAGCAAAATACCCAAAGTCTCCCCAGATAGATTTAGACTGTTTAGCATGCTATCAACACTACAAATAATATGTAATGGAAATGTTATTTTCATAATCAGCATACTTTCCTAACAATTAGGTCAGTGTTATTTTTGAAATTATCTATTATAGATTAGGTACAGTCCTAATCTACATATATTGTCAATTTATTTGACAAGTCTCAGTGTTTGTAACCCTGATAAACATTAAATGGTATATGAATAATGTATGAATTCTTGCCAGTCGTTTAGAGTGGTATTCCTGTGTTTTACGGTGACAAAAGATCATCTCCTCATAGACTGATGACTGAGGCCTTCCAACAGGCACCATTCACATTGCTCTAAGGCACCACTAACTGCTGTCAGAAGGCCAAAACACTATTTCTGCACTTTTTTTCTAGTCAGCAATTGAAAACACCTGGTATGCAGCTGAGACAGCAAACCAGATCCTTTTTGAAGCAACTGAATGCTTTACAGAAATTAAAGGCTAATTTTTATTCAGGAACCTTCATTCATCTTCCACAAGGATAACTTCTGGCATAGTCTGTCAGCAGTGGAAACAAGGGTTTCTATCTGCATGACTTTTCAGTGATTCTTACCTAGTTCTGTAAATGTGAATGCAAAGCTGTCACAAATCCAAAGATTTATCTTGTTATAATGTCCCCTCAAATAAATAGCAGGAGAGAAAGAAGCAGTTGAGTTTTTAGCTTATGGCAAAGTGTAATATCCCTTCAAGTATACTAATTTCCCTCTATCAGACAGAGGTGCTTTGTATACACTCCCACATATTGATCAGCTCTTTTGAAGAGTTTGCATTTATCCTCGCTTCAGGTTATGGATGTCTCCAGTTATGCTATCAGGCCTATCAAGAAGACAGCCACTGAATAAGACCACAGTATTGTGTTTTCTAACCTGGTGATAGATCTTGTCAAACACCTAAGGTCTTTTTTTCTGGATTACATGTAAATGTTGATATAAACATCACACAATCCCAGAGGAAAAATTTGGAAAAACTAGCCCCGAGAGTGGCACTCTCCAAATCTTTGATGTTGGCAATAGTATATACATTTGTTCTACTTTGTAGTAAGCAGTGAAATGAAGGAATGTAGAGTGACATATCAAGGAAGACAAAACATGCCAATGGGGTTAGCTCAATTAGTGTATTTTAACATTCTGTCCTGATTAAAGCTTAATTGGCTAAAATGCTGATTCTACAGACTCCTTGTCTGCAATGAATACAAATATTTAAAGTGCACTACTCTTGAAAAGAGATTCTGTGCACCCTTAGCAGCATTAATATAGAACTTAAAAAAGAACTGCATAACAACTCAGTGTTCTCACATTGCAAAAATAGAACTGTAGCCAATCTGAGGTTATCTTTACCAGAAGGTATGCAAGCTTCTTTGTCTTGAATGTCTTTATTTAGATTTTTTATGCCCTACACCTTGAAAGCTTGGAGTTGCTTATAGTATTTCCCATATCACTAAATACAGATCTATCAGAATAAAATTCCGAGAAGTCACTACTACTTTCTCAACCTCTCCCAATATCCTGTCTCTATTGTCCTCTTTAATATTAAAAACATTATTTTTCCTCTAAACTTTTGATGTCTTTTTTATTAGGACACCCCTGTCCTCTTGTCCTCTACTTTCATGAGCCCAGAAGGAATAGTTTTTCCCCCCGCAATAATGCTCCTTTTAAGGAGCCTCCCATCCTTATTGTCCTCTTTAATATTAAAAACATCTTTTTCACACTCTTGCTCTTTTGCGTTTCACATCTGGGGTTCTCTTCTGATGCAATGTCGCCACTGACCTTATGTTACCCAGTCTTATTTGGACGGACAAATAACTATTAGAAGTATGAAGCTGAAGGATGAACTGTAGAATCCTAGGAACCCTCCAAGTTTGGTTGCTTGTGGATATTTCATTACCCCACTAGATGACATTATCAGTATCTGATGACAACACTGATGGTGTTACCTAGCTGGATAATGAAATGTTTGCAAGGAAATGACTACGTTCAGAGAGAAACAGGGACTCCAAAGGCATAGGATGTATCCAAAGATATAAATTTTTAACTTTTTGAAATATGAAGTTATTTCATGAATGATTTATTCAAAGTTCTAAATTGGCTTATACTATTTTGGTTCAAGTACTGTCTTGCCATGTTTCCCATGGCAGCCATAAACTGCTTGTTGCCTGTATTGAAATCAGTAGGAAATAAAACTTGTTTAAGAAAATGTAGTCTGCGTTTTATTACATTCTTCAGTTTAATAAGAATGCTAGCCAGGTATCCTGTTCAGAAGTGATTACATAAAGCCTGATAGATGGATTGCCCTCTTTTCTACCAGTTCCACAGATGTGGGAAACAGGAAAGCACATATAAGTCAATTCATTTATATTTCCCATCCAAATCACCTGCTAAAACTAGGAGAAAATGCTCCAGCTTTACTATTTTCTCAGTCACTTGGGAAAAAGTTATAGAACTCTTGTCAATTTAATCTGATTAAAGAAAAAAACCCTATTTATTGGTTTAATACATTTGTAAAAACAAACAAATACATTTGTAAAAACAAACATATCTCAGCATTTCAACAGTGAACTGTAGAAGAAAATAAAAGGCAACCTTTCACTGGTTCACTAATGAACTTTAAACAAGCAAACAAAATGGTCCAGAAGTTTATAGTGAGAAAGTTCCTTCAGAAAAGGCAGGAAGTTAGTGGGTGTTCTTAGGCTGGAGCAAGCTATGGCCTTGCCAATTTTAAGATGAGCCTTGCCAACTTTAAAATGTGTAGACTTCAACTCCCAGAATTCCCTAGCTAGTATGTTTTAGTTGTAATATGAAACATTGGAGTAGTCTGTGTGTCTATTGCTCTTGAGTAAATCCCTGATTGACTTCTCCCTTTAAGACTACAAATGCAACTGAAAAACAAAAGAATGGGGAACTTTGAACAAAGAACAGGAAGTGAGGAGACAGACCTGTGAGGTATTGGAGAGACAAAGAAGTTCTTGTAATTATTCTATAGGAAATTACCTTGAAAAACTTTTCTCTTTAAGTTGTGAGTTGCTTTGTTTAATTACCAAAACAGATTCACTTGGAACATTCCCCATAGGGAAGTATGACTTGGCTCTTATTACTGGTAAATAATGAGTTTTGCATAAAATCAGGAATTTGCTGTGGCATCTGATGATTCAGAGGCTGTAATTGGGAAGTCAGACATATGAATGTAAACCCAGTACTAAAATGCTGGAACTGGATTAAAATGTAACTTTCAAGAGGAAGAAAAATTCTTCACTGGATTATAGCAAAAGTAATAAAGTTTCAAAGTATGGTGCAAGAAATAATGCTAAATTCAGAACTCTGAGTTTCAAGTCTTATTCTTTAATACAAACAGAATAAGAACTTCAGGTTAAGTTGTTACTACTATAATAACGATATCTGAAGTAATATTAATGGTAATAAATCTGATACAAGTTCTTGAAACTCATTTATAATTTATACAGAAAGTATGATCGCTATAACAAAAGAAATGCCATGACCTCATTTGAGAAAGAGAAGTAAGATAGCAATAGCACTTAGACTTATATATTACTTCATAGTGCCTTACAACCCTCTATAAGCAGTTTACAGAGTCAGTATATCGCCTTCAACAATCTGGGTCCTCACTTACCCGACCTCTGAAAGATGAAAGGCTGAGTCAACCTTGACCCACTCGGGATCAAACAGTTGGCAGTCAGCAGAATTAGCCTGCAATACTGCATTCTAACCACTGCACCAACAGGGCTCTTCAGATGGGTTAGGTTATGTCACTAAGTCCTCTGTACCAAATGAATCAGGTCCTAGTACAGGAAAAGGTAGTGGGTCGCAAGGCAACCGATACCTCCAAGTTCTAGCTTGCACGTCAAGCACCAAACAATTGATTAGTTTGCAGCAAAATGTATTGAGTACCAAATTTGACAAGTTTCAAAGCAGGCAAGTACTGAGGTATCACTGTACTTTAACATTAGTTGTGAGACTATTGTGCAAACAACTTTTCAACTTTTTAAAAATGCTAATTCAACTCTATGGACAGGAACTTCCCGTTAAAGTTATACCAACTACTGAATGAAAAATGCTTTTGGCCACATGTAACCATCTGTTACATTATTTTTCTCAATATTTTTTTTCTTTTAAGACGGTAGTCAGATAATCTTCCATATATTTGTCTCTCTTCATTTTGCTATGTGCATATTTTAATTGTGCTGGATACATTTCTTAACTTAAAGGCTTTACAATACTACACTGTGATAATGTCTAATGAACAAACAAAAAAGAAAAAGAAAAAAATTGTACTGCATTCAAGTGACAATTACTGTAAGTGATGCCCCTCACAATTAAAGATCAAAGCAAAATCAGGGTTACTTTGTAGCAGGTTTAAACTTCTATGGGTAATCATGTCCAGGTGATGTTTTTCTGAACATCATATGGGAAAGGTTTCATTGCAAGACAGATCCAGCCAAACACACCTGGCTATGAGCTAAACATCTGGATCCACTTTTGTTTTCTCAATCATAGTCTTCAAACTGTCCCTAAACAAATGGCTCTTTAAAACAGAAAGGCATTGTTGATTTGTACTTCTGAGATTCTTGCCAAATAATGGTTGATAACAAACAGTAACAGTAACAGAGTTACTTGGAGGTTATCCAAGTACTTGGACCTTGGAGGTTATCTAGTCCAACTATACTAGGGATTCGAATCGCCAAACTGCTGACCTTTCTGATTGACAAGCTCAGTGTCTTAGCCACTGAGCCACCTAGCCAGGCAGAAACACAGTTCTTCTTTTAGGATAAAATACCTTTTTGATGATTTATCCCAGAAATATATTTCAATTAAGAAAAAACTGCAACAGTTTATGAAGAATTTTTCAAGTAACAGTTCTATAGTTTGCATGTTGTAAGCAGAGCTTCCAAGACTATCTACCCTGTTTTCCCCAAAATAAGACATCCCCTGATAATAAGCCAATCGGTCTTTTGAGCACATGGCAATAAGGGTTCAAAAAATATAAGACAGGATCTTATTTTCAGGGAAACACGGTATCTTATCTATCTATCTATCTATCTATCTATCTATCTATCTATCTATCTATCATCTATCTATCCATGCATACATATAGACACACACATATATACATACATACACACATATATACACACATACATACACAAACATACACACACACACATACACACATACAGTACATACATACATATAAAATCTTCTGTCGCAGAAAAGATTTGCCATTGTCGAGGGCAGTCTTTATGTATTGCACATCATTGGGATTTTACTGAAGAAAAGAAAAAAAGAAAAGCCAAAGACCAAAGTAAACAATAGCTTTTTTGAAAAATGAGATAAAAATGTAACAGGTAAGGTGTATGTTATTAGATTCTCAATGTAAAGTCTCTTTCTACTTGATCATGATTCCTAGTGATTTAATGAACTCACACAAGTTTTGTGGGACAGAATGTTTATTGCCTTTGTAATCTAGTTTATTGAGTGTCTGGGTATCTTAGATCAGAATCTAAGAACTGGCAAGATTCAATCTGCTTGGGTTTTCAACATCGCACAAAATTGCCTAGCTGCAGCCACGTCCTATAATCATAGGAATGGTGACTGTAGCCATGAAAGGAGACTCCAACTATTGGGGCAAATATTGAGGATAGAGAATCAGATAACTGTATGTATTGTTAGGACTACAAAAAAAGTTAAAAAGGAATGTCCTTGATTTGTGGTCCTGGAGAACATGATTGAAAATAGCTTGAAATACAAGAAGTAAAACCAGACCACCTACCAGAAACATTAATAATGAAGCTAAAACCTGAACATTTTGGACACATAATGACAAGGCAAGAGTTACTATAGAAGACACCGATGCTTGAAAAATCATAGTTACTCAAAAAGTATCAAAGACAAATGACAAGATGGTTAGATATTTATCACTGATGATATAAGCATGAATTTGGAGGAACTCAAGGGGACAGTTACTGAGAGACCATCCTGGAGGACTAATATTTATTGGGTCAAGAGTCAGAAACCACTAATGAACTGAACAAAAACAGCAGTAAAAGTTCATTTCTGGATGAAATGTCCACTCAAGAGGGAGAAATAAGTTTGGAAGCTAAATTGCATTTCAAATTTAGTAAGGTGAATTTATGATTGTGGCATAGAGTTTTGTTTTCTTATGTAAACATATTTTAAAAATATTTTAATATTGTGAAGAAAATAAGCAGTGTCTGAGTTTGAGATTTGTTGCTACCTAGTTAAGTAAAGAAACACCTTCAAGCAAACAACCAAGCTACAAAAGAGCACGAAGAACTTCAGGTTCAATCCTGGGCTACATATATTCTCGTCTATGATATTTGGTGTCATCTCAAACTAAATTTACAAGGTAACTGCAAATTCATTATCAAATTACATATTATACCACCATGTAAGTTGCATAACATTTTGGAGAGATAAAAACAATTGCTCTTTACTTTAATTCTATATTTCAGTAGCATGTTGCTCTGTGAAGTTATAAGATAAAGTTGAATGAACCTACATGAAAAGGCTTAAGAACAAAAGGATTGTTACTTCTGTTTTTAATGCTTTTCTGCATTTTTTTCACTAATGCCACCTGTGGCATTTCCATCAGACATGCAATAAAAATCCTTGCTAAAAAATTGAATCTGCTAATGTCCACACTCTACATTTATTAAATTTTAATTTTGAATGACTGCAGAGTGGCTTGGATAGGACATCAAAACATAACTTAGTTAGTCAAGCCAGTTAGGACTCTAATGTTAGAGCCAAAATGTTAAATTGAGCATGGGAAATAGTTGGAAGTGCAAATGTTACAAGACAGGCATTGTTTTACGATGCACTGGTAAGTAAAGTGGCTGCTCTATTTTGCATTAGTTGAATTTTCCAGATATTCCTGAAGGGTAAATTCCCATCCTTCATGCATTGCTCTAACCAGGTCTGACCTGTTCTTCAATGGTTACAACTGAAGAAATGGATTTCTTGACATTGTTTGCAGTCAGAATCAGAGATAAATGGTGGTCAAGAAGTACTCCAAGTGTTAAATGTACTTTTTCATTGAGTCAACCAAGAAACAGATTTTTCTAAAAACCCAGTTATGCAAGTTACTCAAGATGGATATTATGGTTTTTGATACCCAAAGAACTCCAAGATAACTAATATGGCTGTATAAGACTTATGCATCTATTACATTGAACATTTTGAAAACCAGAAGCAAGGCTGGCATGTACGATCCTGTTCAACATCTTTTGCTTTCTAGAGAACATTTTGCCACTTTACTTCTGGCAAATGAAAATAGGATTGATGCTGCTATTAACCTAACCGCTCCCCTCCTTTTTTCCTGGTGAAAACAGGGATACAATAACCTGGCTCTTTCTGGGGTATAGTGGGCAATAAGAATGACATCTGCCTTGTTCTCATCTCAAGAGCATGATTGATTGACTGATTAAACTGACTGACTGTGTACTACCACAGTGGAAAAAAAACAAAAGAATTCACAGCTGTTTAAAGTGTAAAACATAAAAACCAATAAAACTGTATGCTCATTACCATAGAGCTGTAGTGGCACAGTGGTTAGAATGCAGTACTGCAGGCTACTTCTGCTGACTGCCGGATGCTGGCAGTTCGATTCTCATCAACTCAAGGTTAATTCAGCCTTCCATCCTTTTGAAATTGCTAAAATGTGGACCCAGATTGTTGTTGGAGGCAATATGCTGTTTCTGTAAACTGCTCAGAGCGGGCTGTAAAGCACTGTGAAGCGGTATACAAGTCTAAGTGTTACTGAGTTGCTATTACAGATGCTACAGTCCATTTCTAATGATTGTTTGCTTGCCATTTCTCTCCAGTTGAAACTAATCAAGAAAGGCAGAGCATGAGCAGGGAAGTATGTATCAGATCTGCTTCATGTCAGTATCACATAATATTATGCATAACTGTTTCATCATATATTTTTGAGTAAAATAAAAACACAGCTGGGAAATGTGCTTGCCCCTTTCTCTAAGAAATACGGTTCTATGTACCTCTTTCTCATAGACATGCATTTATATGCATGTTTCTCTATGCTTCATAAAAGACATAGCCATGACAAACATTGCAGGTTTTCAATATGCCCTTTTAGGAATGCATCAAAATATGTCCTTGTATCAAGGATTCAGCACTGAATTATAGATGCTGGCTGAGTTGCTTTTACTGCTACCTTTCATGTTGAAATAAAGTCATCTTGGTGGATTATCAAAATCTCTGCTACCTTTATTTTTTTAACCTTTCAGTGTTAAGATCTATCAAGTCTAGAATTGACCCTGATGCACATGTGCTTCTGCAGACCAATTGTTGCATCCGCAGTGTATAAAAACAGAGCCAACAGAACTTTGGTGTAAAATATGGAAAAAATCAATCAATGTTTGATTGCAATGCTCTGATTTAAAAACTATTCAACGATTGTAGCTGTGGTAGAATGCAGCAGTCCACTTAGTGGTGAATAAGAATTTCTGCAGGCATATAACAACAGCATATTGAGGCTTGCTGTGGTTGCCAGTAAGTTTCCAGATGCAATTCGGAGTGCTGGCTTTAGTTTAGCCAACTGTTTCTCAACCTCAACAATTATCAGCTGTGTGGACTTCAAGTTCAGTTTGAAGTTGAAATTGAGGTTCAGGGGGCTAGCCTAATTGTAGCTTTCTATGTGGCATTAACTAGCCACTATGGATTATAAACAATTTTAAGCCATAATATAACTACTTTTGAATTATGCCACGATTAAGCAAACCAAAAGTTAACATACTCTGTGAACCAGGGCACAGAACTGCAGATATATCCACAGGCTG
>JANHZT010003262.1:99945-111289 GCA_032468215.1 Stegonotus admiraltiensis | reverse complement strand
CCAGCCTCGTGTAACCTCCCGGGAGGCCAGTACCAACCAGGAGGGACACAGGTCCAGTAAACATGTGGTGGCATTCAGCCGCCCCAGGATCCTGTCCATGTTCTCGGGAGCCACGGGATCGAACTCATCCCAGATAACATTCTCAAGACCTGTCTCAGCCACCCCGTCCGAACTAACCCCGTTGGAGGCCAATCTTTCCCGAATCTAATCGATTTTATCATGCAGATAACACCCAAAATCTTCCGCCCGACCCTGCACTTTAAATAATATTTTGATGGAAACAAGCATAGAATATCAAAACAGGGCAACAGAATGGCCTCTGATAGTATCTATACTGAGAAAGCTCAAAGAGACACCTGGATTATAGCTTTAGTGAAAGTAAAATACCCTTTCAATGTTTCATAGAGACTTGCTGGTCTGCCAGCAGAGTATAAATATAGGTTTAATGCCAATATGTTAGGTGAATCCAATTTTTCACTTGAAAAATCTGCTCAAAGGGTACTAGTCAATAGTTAACACTAATTTGACTCTCCTCCTACAATATTTAAATTGCAGTAATTATTTCTAAATTTGCATTGTCTGTGTATACTCTTTTCTCCCTCTCTTTTTGGCATTCTGCTTTGTTGCCTTTTTTTCTTTTTACAGGTCATAGTGGCTACTGTTCTGTTTAGTTTCAATTAACTGCAGAAGGAAGCTTGTTCAGTCCCCTCAACATTAAATTTGGATTGCTTTGTGTATTTTTTTAAAAAGGCGCATGTAATCATTAGATGTTAAGGTACCTTACTATGTGCACCTGTTCTGTTATCTATTTCTGATGCTGCCTAAATTGTTGATGGATGTTTGGCAAGGCAGCTTGTGAGACAACTCCCTGGAAGCTTGGAGGTTTGGAGGCTGAATGGAGAACAAATGGGAAGAAGCATCAGATTACCTTCCAGAAGAGTGTGTTAAGGCTCAAGCAATGACAGAATCGTATTAGTCTAACATAGCTCCAACAGGGATGGGGTAACTTATCCTTTAAAAGTCATGTGAAATAAATTGCAAGATCTAATCTAGGTCAGTCACTGGGACCAGAGGTTTAGGCTTCTGAGCTTTCAGACTCCTGCTGGAGCCTAACCTTAAGGAACTGCCCTCCACCAGTACGTGTGCTTTGGGCTGTTCTATTCCTCTATTTATATGCACCAATCAACCAATAGATTATGTCCTATTGGTTGATTGGTGTGTTGATGGCCAGCTATTGGCTGTTGTTTCCTTGTGTTGCCAAGGCCTCATCTTCACACAAGTCCGAAAGCTCAGAAGACTAAATCTCTGGTCCCTGTGATTGATCCAGATTGGATCTTGCAAATTATCCTTGGACATGTATATTTGCCTTCATTCATGAAACAAATTGGTTTGGGATTTTTATTACTTTAGTGCTTAGAAATCAGAACTTAGAATTGTCTTAATGCTATGAAGGGTTTTAGATTATCCAGGGATGGCACACTGATAATTAATTTATGGTAATGCATATTTTATAGCATTAAAATTGGTAGGTTGGAATTTTCTTATTGGACTTGAAGCCTTCAAAAGGCTACTTATTTTAAGACAACTTGAAATCTTTTTTCTACTCATTTTTCTCCAAGTCCTTCCATCTGCCCTATAATCAGAAGTGTTCAGGCATGTATTTCCTGCAGTACACACTGGAACATTGCATGATTTTCTGGCTTTAAGAAGAAGCTGAGGTGGGATGCAAAGCTTACATGGTTGACATTTGCTTTGGGTGTGCAAGTATCCAACAGGAAAAAAGGAACGTCCCAACCAAGTGCCTGCATGGGAAGCTGACAGATATACCTACTCCTGTCACTCCTGAGACTCCAGTGCTCTGAGATTCTTGTGTTAAAACGACCACCACACAAAGTCAGAATTGAAACCAATGCTGATGTTCTCCCATTTGTCTACTCAGTGTTTTTTTGGATCAAGAAAGAAAAAAAAGAGGTCCTTTCTTAAAGCTGTTGCACCTTCATCCAATCTTTCTATCAATTGGTATTACTTATTTTCACGGTATTACTTATTTTCATGCCAGCGAGTTGTGACAATTTAGTTTTTGTGCCAAGATTTTTCACTCTCGCAAATAAAACAAACTTCGTGTGGGAAAATAACACATCTCAGGGAGTCCTATGAATGATAATACAGGTGGTCTTTAACCAGTACTGGATCTTCCATCACTAAGCAAAGCAGTTGTTAAGTGAATCTTGCCTGATTTTATTACCTTTTTGCTGAGATCATGAAGCAAATCTGTTGTTAAGCAAATCTGGCTTTCCCCATCGACTTTGCTAATTGAAAGGTCCCTGGGAAGGTTACAAATGGTGATGACATGACTCCAGGACACTCTACCAGTTGCTAGACACCTGAATTTTGATCACATGACTGTGGGTACAATATAACTGCAATAGTTACATGTACTAGGACCAGTTCTAAATAGCTTTTTAAAAGCACTGGTGCAACTTTGAATGGTTATTAAACCAATAGTTGTAGATAAGGACTACCTGTATCTGCACTGATAATACATAAGAATATATGGGGTCTTAACAGGGGTGAAATCCAGCAGTTTCTGACAGGTTCTGAAGAACCAGTAGTGGAAATTTTGAGCAGTTCGGAGAACCGGTAGCGGAAATTTTGACTGGTGATTTTGCAATATCCTTCCCCCAGGAGTGGGGAGGGAATGGAGATTCTGCAGTATCCTTCCCCTGCCACGCCCACTAAGCCATGCCCACCAGGCCACACCACACCCACCAAGCCATGCCCACAGAACCGGTAGTAAAAAAAAAAATTGGACTTCATCACTGGGTCTTAACAGTGCAGTTCTATGCATGTTTACTGAGATGTAAGGTTCTTTATGTTAGTGAGGTTTATTTCCAGGAAGGTACGGGTAAGATTGCTGCCTAACTAAATCAAGCAATTTGGTAACATTGAAGGATGGCAGCAGAAACAAATCAGCTCTGAAATTTGAGTAGGCAAGTGGATTTTCAGTGGGAATTTGTTGGTTGTGGTCAAGAAAACTGATCTGAAAGCAGAATTCCACCTGTGGGTTTTACATGTGCCTAATATTAAATACTGGCCTTCAGCATTGTAAGTATATATAATGAAATTATTTTACGAACTAAATTTGATGCATTCTAAGGCATTTGTAGTTTCCCAATATTTACAAGCATGAGACGGCTGGATTTTTTTCTTTTGAAAGACAGCTTATAAAATGTTTTCCCTCTAAAACTTCTAGTCTAAACAAATGATATTTACTGAAAAGTACCAACTCTGACAAGGAGAGTATCTGATAGTATAAACAAAATGCAAACATCTGACACTCATTTGTACAAAATGGTTTTGATTGTACTATATCAAAATAAGGAGACTTTTTTATATTTTTATTTTCCAGCCCAACTCATGTGGTTTTTACATATGTAGCTTTGGAAATCAAGCACCATTAGTAAAATGCAAAAGGCATGTTGACAAGATTACTGTTCAATCACATAGTGGAAAAATAGTGTCAGAGTATGTGAATTTTAAAAAATCCAATCCCTTCTGTTACTATAGCATATGATGGGAACAAAATCTGAATAGTTCTGAAACAATGAGGAATATGAAATAGAACATGACATTACTTCTCTTATTATTCTCATTGGTCAACAATGCTTGCTTTCCTATAATAGCAATAGATCTTATTTATCCAGCATTTTAGGATGGTCAGGAAGCTGCATATTTGACCTAATTGTATCTGAAATACCTGTTGTCGGTTCCAACTTTCCCTATCTGGTGCCACTAAAACATGTGAGATTTAAACTATTATAATGCATAGCGAACATACCCATTTACCATGCTAATTTGGAATTGAGTAACTATGGTTCCACACACAGGCAGAAGACAAGGTAAGGAAGACTATATTTTTCTGAACAGCAGCAATTCTTTTTTTTTGCAAGCATAATCTTCAAAGATGCTACCAATGAACCCATGGCCTTGCTGGATATGAAACATCTTCCTGACCTGTCAAGTATTCTTATTTTCCCCACCTTCTCATATATTTCTTGTGAAAAGTTATCTCAAACACTCCAAAAGTGATATACAATATTTTACAGAATAAAAAAAAAAATCTTGGTCTTGATAGTCCATTTCAAAGGTACTTTGAAGATATTTTCTGGGCCCTTCAAGTCAAGCTTGATTCTTGGAAACTTATCCACTGTTGTTTTCTTGGGAACATAGAGAAGTATTTGGTCACTGCCATCCTGGTTCTTGTTTTAAACTTTCCTATGGCCCTGATATAGGGATGCGGTGGCTCAGTGGCTAAGACTCCGAGCTTGTTGACCGAAAGGTTGGAAGTTCAGTGGTTCAAACTCCCGTTACTTGTCCCAGCTTCTGCCAACCTAGCAGTTTGAAAGCATGTAAAAAATGCAAGTAGAAAAATAGGGACCACTTTGGTGGGAAGGTAACAGGGTTCCGTGTGCCTTTGGTGTTTAGTCATGCTGGCCACATGACCATGGAGACATCTTTGGACAGCCCTGGCTCTTCGGCTTTGAAATGGAGATGAGCACTGCCCCCTAGAGTCAGGAACGACTAGCACATATGTGTGAGCGGAACCTTTACCTTTACCTTTATGGCCTTGGTATTTTTGGTACTCTCCCAGCAAAGTACCACCAATATCTGAATATTTTAGCTTCCAAAGCTAGATAAAGTTGGCCAGGTGCTCCTAAATAATAAGCTCAAGTGTGATCTAAAACAGAGATGGGCAACCCATGGTTGCAAGCAGTCCCCTCACCCTCGAAGTAGCCTTCAGGACCATTCTGACACCTGATGAAAATTAGAGACATTTTCCCCTTCATATTGAGGTGAAAAACCTCAGAAATGTGTTATACAAACTGTACAAAAGGCTTAGTAGAAATTTAAAAATAATGAATTTGTCTATCAAAAAAAGAAAGAGAAAAATCACTTTATATTTTTGCTGCATCAAGCTGCAGCTTAGCTTTCTCAAAATTCCATCAAATACTTGATTTCATGTAGAACACCAAAAGTACACCAAAGGATTCAAAATCATAGAATAGAATAGAATAGAATTTTTTATTGGCCAAGTGTGATTGGACACACAAGGAATTTGTCTTGGTGCACATGCTCTCAGTGTACATAAAAGAAAAGATACGTTCATCAAGAATCATAAGGTACAACACTTAATGATAGTCATAGGGTACAAATAAGCATCTGTCTCTTTACAAATCATCTCTTCCTGGAGAGAAGACAGACAGACTTTTTGGACAAAATTACCTTTTTAAAAAGAAACATATATCTTCCCATACTATAGTGTGGAAGACTAATTTTAGCTAAAAGCACAAAATATTCAACTCCTATTACTTACCCTTTGATGTAGTCATAATGGAATAAAAATGCTATTGATTTTTTTAAGCCCCAAACCCAATGTTACTTCTGCCACCTCAGGAATTGTTTAATTCACAGTTGTCTTTGTTCTGTAATAAATCTTTACTTGTTTCAACACCTCAAAATGATTTGTTTTCTCAAGGTGTAGTAACAAATTCCTTATGTAAGAAGTTTACTGCTTGGAAACTCTAAAGGGGTCAATGGTTGTGTAGAGTGATTAGTCAGTCCTTACAATTCTTGGCTGGAGAAAACAGTTCTGGAGATGTAACTTGATATACAGTTTATCTTCCTCTGCTCCTAATTACTTAGGAGAGTTGTCTTATATCATTAGTTGTTTTGCAAATCCCTTTTTAATAAGAGAAGGTGTCGAATTGGGACCACAGTGAGCACTTAGGAATGTAGAGAATGTGTCCTGAGCCAGCAATAAATCTGAACGATGGGACTTTGGCCTATGCCCTTCTTTTGAAAGTGCTGGCTGAGACTTCTGGGAGTTGCTGTGCTGATACTTCAACCTCTTGAAGATTGCCACAGAAAAAGAGAAGTAGAAAGCCACTTAAGGAAGAATACCAAATGACTGATAAACGCTATTTAAGCAATTAGATCAGCTATAAGAAGGAGGGAAAGGAAGAACATGGCAGCAAAATCTCGTCAACCAGATTCAGTTGGAATTCTGCAATGGAGGATAATTTGTGAATCCACTGCATGTCTGAGAATGTCTCACTCATCTATAAACTTTGGGAAACGCTCTTGCAGAATATTCTACATGTACAGTATGTGGTGGTCATTCACCATCCAAGCAGTGGTGGGTTGCTCCTGGCTCTGTCTGGTTCTTTAGAACTGGTAGTAAAAGCGGTGGGAGGCTCTGCCCACCCGCCTGGACATCCTAATTGACGATCTACACATGCGCACACACTCCCTTTGTAGTAAATACGTAGAACCCACCTCTGCATCCAAGTACTTATTGTATGTAGCTTGAACATCTGCTCTGAACTAACAAGGTCACAACTGATCTTTATTTATTTTAAAAAGCAGTGTTTTCCCCTGAAGTCAAAATGATTAAAATATCTAAAACAACTCTCTTTATATTTTTTCTTTAAAAAGAAGATTCCTTAAATTAGCTTCCACATCTTTTTTTCATTTTCCATTGATAGTTTCCGTCTACAATCTGTTGGACCTTTCCCCTTTTTCTCTTGTCTCTTTTTCTTCCTTTTCTTGCTGAGTATGTCGCTAAACGAACCAGATGATGGTTTATCAGATGTGTCCACTTCTCTACTGTAGTGGTGCTTGGTCTCAAGCACTATGAACAATATGTCTGACTGTTTTAGTAGAAATTAAAATGAAAAAGCATTTGCTTGAGAGACTGTGATAAGAAAAGCACTTGTCTATTGACATTTAAAATCATTTTATTACAATCATGTTTGCTTAAAATTGATGAATCTTTTAATTTTATGTGATAATTTAACAAGAAACAATTTATTGTAATTATTGTTCTTCTTCTGTACTTCTCTGAGTCACCCAGAGTAGTTCACAAGTGAAGAATAAATTAATAAATTACCATAAAGTAATCACAAACTCCAACAATTTTAAAAATCAAAAATATAACAAACAGTTCATAATGAAAAAGAAAAGCAACATAACAGTCAACACACAAGACTTTGGCAATAGGATTTATGCTTAGCATACTGTTGTTTATTTTAATTATTGTAAGAAAGAAGAAGGAGTCAGCAATCCAACATTATTTCTAAAGTGAATGTTTTTGCAATTTCAGATTGTCGGCATGTTATGCAGTCTGAACTGCCAGATTTTACTATAATCCCAGATTGGCTTTAGGAGGAAAAGCATTCTTGTTCCTGTTCAGAAGCTAATAGCTTTTCAAGGTTAAGCCTTTGTATGGGTTACTAGTTCTCAATCATTAATCCTGGTGGTGGCTCAATCAAGCTATTTTACCTAGAAGTGGGTGGATGCAAGAGACCAAGGCTGAATGGGAAAAAACTGATTTAAATTATTAGGTTGCTTAATCCTTAAATATATTTTGGCAAGGAAGCAGCAAATTTCACAAACAAAAGCAAAGAGTAAAACCATTTCATCATTGCTGGAAATTTAAAAGGAGCGAATCAGACCGCATGCTGAGATCAGGTTTCAGGAGTGCTTGATTAGAACATCCCCATCATTCTCAAGAAAAGAAGAGTTAGCCACTTTATCTGTGTTTTTTTGTGTATACACAGGCTTCCACACATGCACAAGCATTTACCATTTTGGGTGTCCTGTCTACATTTGTGCAGCTAGAGTGAGGCTGCTTCACTTTTAATAATATTTTGTCTTTTGGGTCAGCATAATTTTTGAGCTAAAAAAATAATGGGCATAACCTAAGCCAGTGATGGCAAACCTTTTTGCTGCTGTGTGCCAAAAGCGGGGGGAGTGCAGGGGGGTCATGTGCACGTGTGCCCACACCCATAATGGATTGATCCCTGCGTGCCCCATCTCCGCACATGCGTAGGCAAGCCCCCTGTGCTGCCCTACCCCCTGTGCATGTACCCATGACCTCCGACGCATGCACGCATGACCTTCCTGCACCCCATTTTGAGCCTAGCAGACCTCCCTGAAGCCTATGGAGGCTGGAAACAGCCTCTTTCTGGACTCCCATTAGGTCCTTTTCTGCCCTCCCCAGGCTCCAGAAGCTTTCCTGGAGGCTGGGGAGGATGAAAACAGCCTCCCCAGGCTGTTCGGGGGCACTTTGGAGGCCAGAAACGTCCCATTTCTGGACTTCCGGTAGGCCCATTTTTCAACTTCTGGAGGCTCTGGAGGGTCCGGAGGTTTTCCTGGACCCTCCAGGAGGTGAAAATGGCTTCCCTGGCCCTCCAGAGGCCCTCCAGAGGCTGGAAATGGCCTATTTCTGGACTGCCAGTAGGCCCCTTTTTTGCCCTCCCAGAGCCTTCATGCGAGCCTGTACTTACCTGGCCTCCAAAATGGGCCACGTGGAGACTCCTGGGAGAGGTGGGGCAGCATTGGCATGTGTGCACATCTCCTACATGTGCAGCAGAGATCTGAAAATCAGATGGCTGGTGTGCGCATGCACGGTGGAGCTGATCTAGGGTGATGGCTTGTGTGTCCGCAGAAATGGCTCCACGTGCCACCTATGGCTCATGTGCCATAGGTTTGCCATCACAGAGCTAAGCCATTGTGTACATCATATAGGATTGTAGGATCATAAAAAGAGAGTTACGTATAAGAAATATGATTTTAGACATTTGAATGAAGGAGGAGATGATAGAAGAATTATTGATTTTTAAAATTTCTACTTTTCTGCTGATGAAGGAAGAATTCCTTGGTATATGTCCAGCAATAAATATCTGATTATGGTAACCATGGCAACTATTTAGGTATTAAATTCCACTTAATAGTGAAATTAATAGTGAATGCCTATTTCTCACTGTGATAACCTCTTTTGAATACGGATTTATGGATATGATGTAAGTCTATAATTAATAGATTTTTAGATTTCTCCTAATTCCCCTAATGAAAAACGGTTGCATTTTTTTACCATCATGAAGATAATATTGTATAATAAGAAATCTCCTTTAGTTTTCTATAGTTTTAAACATCTTTGGTAAAACCAGATGCTACAATTCATTGCACTACTCATGCTATTTCATTGCACAAATTAAACTGATTTGCATAACCTGAATCAGCTGGTCTCAGAGATTATTTTGTTGTAAATACCAAAATGCATCCTTATTGCTGGCATTTCCATGTGAAAAGTTAGTTAAATTTATGAATTGTTTTAGTAGTTATATTATATCACTCAAACACTCACATGTAGCATGTATAAAAGTAGAACTATCACATATGGTATCCATACCCCTTCCGTTACCTGCAGAATTACTCTATCGTCTATACTCTATACCAGTGGTGGGTTGCCCCCGATTCAGACTGGTTCGCAAGAACCGGTAGTAAAACTGATGGGAGGCTCCGCCCACTGACCTGGATGTCATCAGGAAGCTTCTGTGCATGCACAGAAGCATGTGCGTGGCCCTGTTGTGAACCGGTAGTAAAGGTAAGTAGAACCCACTTCTGCTCTATATTCAAACAGATGAGCATATATGTCACAGAAACAAACTCAGAAAAATGCAGGACACTATTAATTTTTTGAATGTTCACAATATGACTACTCTATTTCATGATACCTATGAATTTCCAGTATTTACATTGCCTTGTCTAATGTATAGGGTTATGCAAAAACAGAATCTTTGAATCGATTTTTGCACAAATTCATTGAATTGAGAGGGATAAGACACTCTCTCAGAAGTTCTATTAAATAAATTTATCCAAACAGATAGCATAGTTTTATTTGGAACAATGCCAATATAAAAAGGAAAGTTTATGAAATCAGATGATTATGTGAATTATGTTTTACTCACCTCATGGTCTCTAGGTGTCTTGGACCCAAATAAAAACCTCTGCCATTCATCATTTTATTTATTTTTTCCTGCCTTTATTACAAATAATTAATGTATATATGAAAAATGGCTTTTCTCATTCATCATGAAGTGATGGATATTACATTCACAGACATAATATGCAAAAGGAAACTTCTGAGTAGTGTCCATTCTATTTCTGAAAAACTGCCTTCAGAGGTATACCTGGCATTTATTTTTGGCACCCAGTGAAATATTTTAAGATGGTACTATAATATTTTCAAATATGCTCTGAAGACGACATTTATTGGTCTTTTTCTTTATTTATAGTATGCTCTTTTGGTGTAAGTGAATTTTAATTTTAAATTATATTTTTACAATGGGGCAAACCACAGTGGGAAAATTTTGCTTTGAACAATAGTCTACACAATTTTAAATGAATAAACATGCTTTTTAAAAAATATTGTACACTTTAATTATTTATATTGTATTAGCCATATTAAAAATTCATCTTCTGGACAGTTAAGAGAATGGTTACTCTGGGTGTTCGGCTCCAACCCTAGGGAGCTTCTTGTAAAAGTTTTAATTATCACAGTAAATGAAACATCAATTATCCTTTTATAGACTTATCAGTTTATAAGCCCTTCCTCCTGGGTTTTAAAAGGATAATAAAAGTCACTGGTAATAGAGAATTAGATTCTTTATATGATGGTGTTTAATTAGTGTTGGGAAAGTGTCTTGCAGTTTTCTAAGTAGAACATTTATTTATTTGGTTTGCTTTTTAAACATTACTTGAAATAAACAAGCAAGTAAAATATAGATATTCCTTGACTTACAACAACAGAATTGGGACCAGAATTTCCATTGCTAAATTGTTAAGTGAGTGGCACCCAATTTTATCATCTTTTTTTTGTTTTGCCATGGTTGTTAACTGAATCACTGAATCTACTCAGGGGTGTCAAACTGGTGACCTGTGGGTCGGATGCATCACATGCAGGCCTACCCGAGCTCCGCGAATGGAAAAAACGTCACAAAACATCACATGACGGCAACATGATATGGTGAGTTTGACACCCATGATTTACATAGTCGAGGGAATCCAGCTTCCTCCACTCATTTTGCTTGCTGGAAGCAGCGCAGAAGATTGCAAATAGCAATCATATGACCCTGGGATGTTGCAGTCATTGTAAATACCTGCTGGTAGCCAAGCGCTCAAAATTTGATAATCTGACGTGGGGATGCTGTAGCAGTTGTAATGAAAATCGCTTTTTTCATGCTGTTGTGATTTTAAACCAATGGTGAAATGTAAAATTTGTTACTACCGGTTCTATGGGCGTGCCTTGGTGGTGGTGGGGTAATGTGACTGGGTGGGTGTGGTCAACATTTTTTTTTTAACTTTTAAAACCATTTTTTCTACAACTTCTTTGGCCGAAAGGATTGTAAAAAAAAAATGCTTTTAAAAGCCTCTGCCGATCAGGCAACTCAGCTGGGATCGTCAGAGGCTTTTAAAAGCATTTTTTCTACAACCTCTTCAG
>JANHZT010003262.1:87335-99845 GCA_032468215.1 Stegonotus admiraltiensis | reverse complement strand
TAGCTGACGTCCTTCAGCCATCTACTGTAAAGTTTATAATAGGAGCTCAGCTGGCAAATTTAAGAAATGAAGTGACAATATTCTAGTATTCTTTAGAATACATTGTTCTGATCATTTGGAGGCAGGCCAACATTTTCAGGAAGTGGTATTCCCAAACAAGAAATCATTTGTATTTTTCCAGATGGAAACTGGTCTTGAAATGGGTCTGCTTGGGCAGTTTGAGGAACAGGGAGAGAGTGAGCATGTAGGAAGGAATGGCCATCCACAAATAGTGCAGAGTTCTACTACTGCAAAAACAATGACTACATTTTTTGTAATATGGATTAGTGTTGATAGCTGGATGTAAAGCATCTCAAATATTGAAGTTAGCTAATATCAGGGGTTAAAGACCCCAAGTTGCTTAAAAACTGGCAGAGTATGTTTGTGGGGAAGTATTCACATTGTACTTCTAAGAGGTTTTTTAGGATGGGCTTCTTGCCAATTGCTATGTGATGAAATATTATCCATACATTTGAAGCTAAAGTTGATTCAACTTTAGGTTCAATGCAATTTAAATTGTAAAAATTGCCTGGATATTAGCATTTGATATTGTTTTGCTTAGTGCTTGATTTCAGTCTTTCTATTACATTCTAAAATGTAATTTCATCTATTTTTAAATGAATATTAGATTTCAGGTAGAAGAACCTGTGGACTTCTATTTTGTGATCATTTGCAAGTAGAAATTCTCTTTGGTGTCACTTGATCTTTGCCATGTTTCCCTGGCTAATATTGAGGAGCCTTTACTGTTACATTTTTTTCCTTCTGAGACGTTCCATTTTTTCATCTTCCTTGCATAAAATATGTATTTTGTCTTTGCTTTATAAGAATATACATGCCATCAAGATGCTTTGGAAGAAACACTTCAGTCATTGTGCAAAAATCCTCTGCTATTAATTAAAAAGTCTGCGTTTTTCAAGCTTCTGTGGCAGCTAAAAAAAAAGAAGAAGAAGTAGCTACTTTAAGAGTTCCATCTCTTAAGATGTTGGCATGTTCTTTCATCTTCAAGTGGAAGTTTGAAAAAAAAGAGGCTGATTACTAATAGCAGATGCTGCTCCATTCCTGAAGCGTTTCTTCCAAATACTGTAATTTTCAAACTCTGCATACATTGCTTTACATGGAGTTTTTTATTTTACTGATAGCTCTCAATTTACAATCATTCTGTAGTAATTGTTTAAGGTTACAACAAAACTGGAAAAAATCATTTACCACTGGGCCTTGCACTTATGACCACTGTCATGTGATCAAAATTGGTAGCCAGCATGTATTTACCATGGTTGCCATCCACCAAGTTTATGTGAACATCATTTCTGACTTTTCCACCAGTTTCTGACAAGCAAACTCAATGGGGAAATCCGGATTCATTTAAAAACAGCATGATTTACTTAAAACTATGGTAAAAAAAATTGTAAAATTGGGCACAACTCACTGACAACCACCTTGCTTAACAACAGAAATTCTGTTCCCAATTGTTGCATAAATTAATCTATACTGTTGTTTGGAAACTTGACTCTTGATCCCTTTGAAATAGTTTATGTAAAGTAGTATATGAATAATTTAAACAAATAGAAAAATATCATAAAGTGTTTCCTTGGATAGTAAGAATTCAATTTTGCTCATGCAATAGAACAAGCATTCACCTAAATTGAGAATGTATACTTTATATCTGTTTTACTATATAAACGTCTGCTTTGACTTTACAATATTATCCCTAGGTTTCCCTTGACTTGGGAATCCTCTTGGAAGTTCAATAATCTAATCTATATTCTAAATATCTTCCAATATTAATATTTAGTACCATAAGAATGCAATGCTTCAGTCAATTTGCAGGGTAATACCTTTTATTCCATTCTGGCTGTATATGAATTGGAATACCTGAAATGAATAGGAACAATAGTCAAGTCTGGATTTTTCCCAAAGCAGCTCAAACACTGTTTGATCTGGCTCAGGATGATGCTTTTAAGCTTTAAAACTTTTTTTGATTTGCAGGATTTTAAACTCTTAAAATGGTCCACAATCAAGTTTTTAAAAACCTGACCATGAGAGTTATGCACAAAACACATGGGCCAACAGAAACTGTTTTACAGGATCTGCAGCCTTAATTCTTGGACTGTGGTTTTCTGCAGTATTTGTTGACTGTATTTTTTCTAAAGAATGTAAGGGCATTGTATTTGTAAGCCTTTCGTTTTGGGGTGATAATCCTCCTGAGTGCATGGTTTTGTAAATACAGATGGCAAACCAATTAGTGATGCCAATATATAAATATGGATTTGTTATGTAAAAAGTTATCCCATATTTTTAAGTTGTGAAAGTTTTAATTAATTCATTCATTTGTTGGTTTACAACCATTACCACCCGTTACAACCAAAGCTATGTCATTACAGCTGGGTTGCTATGTTAAATTAGGTCACAATGTTGTTTCCTTTGTTTTGGCATTGATCTGTAGCCAATTAACATAGGAAGGCTTCATTAGTGACATATCTTGACATTTCAAAGGCACTTTGGCTAATATGAAACAAGTCATGCCATTATTAACATATTACATTAAAGCATAATTTAACCCTGGTTTATTTAAAACTGACTGGATTTGCAAAACATACTTAACCACAGTTACAAACCACATTATGTTACATCCAGAATAAAGAAATCACTTGTCTGACCATAGTAAATGCATTAAACATAGACCACCATTGGTTTAGTATTAGAAACACTTTAAGAATATAACCATTTACTTGGGTAGTATATGAACTAAAGAGAAGTTCAGAGTAGTTTGTTATTTTTATAGGCATTACTAAGTCATTTTTTCCTGATAATATAGACCCAGAAAAGCTATTATTTCTATTAGAAGTGGTTCAAAATTTAAGTAGTGAGAATATTTAGAGAACACCCAGATATATGATTCAACTATATATTAATAAAGGAATATAGTGGTTTATCAATGACTATACAAATGGATATTTTATGGATTGCATATTAATCAAATTATAACTTCTCTATAATTCAATTGCTTCCGAGTCCTCATGAACCATTTCTTAAGAAAATGCCTGTCAGACTTTCAGAGAAGGTATGTCAAACTAAAGATAGCTCTGTGAAAGGAAACTAGGCAACTCTGGCAAAGATTGAGCTTGTTGATTTGGCAGTTCTTGAATTCTCTATAATTAGAGATTAGGGATTATAGTTTATCAAATCTTTAGTATTTTACTAATCATTGAGACAAGTTTAATTGATTGATAAGTGCTACACATTTGAACATTATTTAGTATCATCCTTTTTGGTAGTGGAGTATAAACTGATCTCTTCTAGTTCTTTGGCCATTGCTTTGTTTTCCATGATATTTGCAAACCATATGCCACTTTGAAGTGCAGCATTTGTAAGCTTTTAAATAGTTCTGCTGATATTTCATCAAACCTTGCAGCCTTGATTCAAGTATAATTTTTCTAGGGGTCATTGAACTTTACTTTCCAGAATGTCTGGCTCTGCTTTAGTGATTAAGCCTTTGTAAAATCTAAATTTGTCTACTATCTTATTTTTATCTTTATCCAAGAGTTCTTTTGTCTTCTTTGTCTTGTATCTTGCTCATCTTGTATAAAGATTTCCCTTGAATCCTGTAATTTTCTAAAAGAAATACATTGTCCATTCTCACTTGATTATCTTCACCTTATTTGCACTACTTACTTGAATACAACTATTTCTTTTCTTGCTCTTACGTACAGCTTGGGCAAATTTATCTCTGTTCTTTTTGTCTATTTTTCTTCAGCTCTTGTCAGTATGTTTGCATATAGCTCTTTCCTCCCAAATTTATTTTTGTTTGCTTTAATAATGTTATAAGTTTCACTTGAGTTATTCTAATCTACCTTCATCACATAATCATATTGAATACTGCAGAAATTCTATTTTGTTGATTTTATGATTTTGTTTATTCTAGCTTAAATTGTAATTTTGCAATGAATTTGTGATCTGAGTTGCAGTCAGCTAGATCTTGTTTTATTGGTTCTAGAATGTAGAGAATTCAATTTCAGTGTTATTTATATGGTGATGTCCTTGTCCAGATGTCTTTGAGATTGTTAAGAGGAATTCATTTGTTATAACCATTGAATTTTCTTGGCATAAATGTATTAGTCTGTCTCCTGCTTTGGTTCAGAACCAAGGGCAAATATTCCTATTATTCCAGATGCTATTTTACTTTCAACTTTAACATTTCAGTCTCTTACAAATAGTATGATACATTTTTGGTTAGTCTGTCAAAAGGGTGCTTCAAGTCATCATAAAAGTGTTGCACTTCCTCTGGATTTGTGGTATACATTTGCATCATCATAAAATTGTTTGCTTTGGACTCGAACTGAAATCATTATATTTTGATTTGCATCTTCATCTTTTTGTTTAGAATGATGACTATTTCATTTCTTCTATGTTCTGGTCCTCAGCATATCTTGATGTTCTTCTCATAATAAGACATTCTGGTAATTTTGAACATTTTGTTGTTCATTGAGTCCAAATACATCTATGTTCTATCTTGATTTCCTCTAACAATATTACAATCATCTTGGTTTCTGATTCTGACATTTTGTGTATGGATTGTATACATATCCTGCAGCATCAAACTTTTATTTTAGTTCTGGGCATATTTGTACTGAATATACAAATATGTACTTACACTTACTTTCCGTTCTTTCTCAGTAGCTTTTGGGATATCTTCAATCTGAGGCTCATCCTACAGTATCATATTGACATTTTCTTGGTTATGAATGTTCGTTTTGCTTTCATAGTAGAATGGTGGAATAAGTTGCTATTTTATTTTCTAATAGTGGTAGCTATTAGGTGATAATTTATATATTACCTCCATGCCATAAATTACCATTCATATACTTCCAAAGGTATAGCTCATATTATTGCAAGCCCCCTTCACCATTACAAGGTGATGGTCAATGATAAGGCTTATATATATCAATTGAAATCAGTAAGATTGTCATATTAATTTTAATACATCTGATCTGGATTCAGACTAGACTCAATCTAATGTACTCTTCTCTCAAGAAATATAGATTAAAATATCTCCTTATGCAGATCTTTTAACAACATATTTGCATACAAGCCCAAGTGTCATTCACAAAAAAATTATTTGTATACATTAATATAAAGTATCCCCCTCTCTAGAAACATAAATAATAGTAAAATGTTTATATTCTTTATATCTAATTTGGATCATCAACATGACATTCCTTTCCTCTACAAGCTCATTGGTTTTGACCATACATTTTGTAGTGCAGGATAAATGTTTGAACACATGCAATTATAAATGAAAGGGTGAATTTTTAGTGGAAAATATATATTTAAAAGTTATTATGCATTTCATTTCAATATTAAGGTGAAGGTTGAGTTTTTAGTTTTCAAATAGTAAATAGATAAAATTGATGTGCACTGCAAAATAATGTTTTTAATAAAATAACAATAAAATTTTTAAAAGATATATCAATTTTTAAACAATGTAAGTTTGTGAATTTCTAGTAGACAAATATTAAACTGGGAAACAGACAATGGGATTCTGATAGCATTATTTCTTCTGGATTCCTCAATACTTTACAGGCCAGGGTTATCAACGAAGACATCTTTGGGTTTTTTAAATGGAATTGTGTTCCTCTGTAAAAGCTTCACCTGTGACTCGATGTGTTCATCATGCAATCTCATAACTAAACTAAACTATATTATGCAATGGGGACACATCTTTGAAGATAGTTTGGAAATTTGAACCAAAATGAATTTAGGTGATTATATCATCTAATTGTTTTAAAAAATCCTAAATAGTGAACCTATGCAATGGTTTAGATTTGATGGCTGCAAAAGGCTGCCATGTATTCATAGTAAGAGATGTTTCCTGCTTTTAAGGAGTATACTTATTTAAATGGGCAGCCTAACTCCTGTATGACACTTTTGCAGCTTACAGCTAAAAAAGCCCCCATCATATAAAATGAATACAAGAGACCAGAAGAGCAAACTACAAAGACAAACTAAAACACATCAAACCAATCCCAAAAGGGATACAAAAAAGAGTTGCAGACAGGTACTATCAATAAAGGAGAATATCTGTAGCTCAGGGTTGAAAGGTGCACTGATGGTATTACCTAATTAGGGTGATAAAATGTCTGCAAGAAAACAACCAAGCTCAGAGAACACCAAGGACCCTCATATAGGTGGGATATTCCCATATATTCCAAAGCACTTTTGGAATTTAATCCCAGCTTGGCAAAACGCTCAAAAATACTTTGAATCTATGGAGATCTATTTAGTGAGCTGTTTCTATTGCCTTCACTTCTGCATTTGAGTTCTTTGGGTGAGGCTTGATACATCATAGCAACATATAACCTTCTACTGTAGAATTTTCTACCAAGAAACCCATATAATATGCTATTAGCATTATATGTTAAGGGATGGGAGAATTCAAATACATTCAAAATGGCTATATGTCACAAATCAATTTTATTAATTTAAACGCAAAGTGAATGGAGGAAAGTTTCTGTACATAATGGTTGACACAACACACTGTTTGTACAACAAGGGCCAGACATACTTTTAGTCAGCATACAGACTAACCCCCTTCCCCCCAAAAAAGGGAGCGGTGGCAGGAAAAAAAGCTTATTTTTCCTAAAACAAAAACCAGCTTCGCAATTAAAAGACTTACATGTCTGCTTAACCACAGACTTTAAGTAGTCCCTAGCATTGGCTTGTTTTTGGTAGATCAAGTTACTGAAGATGAAGGGCCACATTTACAATCAAATAGTTTGAAATAAGCCACAAAATAATGTAAACTTCAGCAGCAATATGCATCCCCCACAAAAAGAGAAGTTGCCCCAATAAGGCTGTGTGAAACTTTGATTCAAATTGAAGGGGAATCATTAAACTTTCACACAGGTGCCTATTTGGATTTATTCAGCTAAACCTACAGGTTATGAATGTGAACTGAATTTTTAAATCAAATTACAAGTTCAGGTTGGATCTTGGCTGAATCACATACACATATTGCCTAATAGCTACTTTTGCTACTAGCTGGCTTAAAAGCTGGTTTATTCCACAAAAATAAAAATCTAGAAAGTGGTAAAATATAAGTAAAATATGTATTTCTAGATAAGCCAGTTGTGCCCAGTATTAAAACTTAGGCCAAGAATTTATACTCATGCATAGATTCAGGCAGGTTTTGGTGTAATAAGGGCTTTGTTTAGCCATGGTTATAAACATGGATGCTCAGAGGATATTACATATAGTTTCTCAACCTGTGCCAATTTCACCTTCCCTTTTATTAATAGTTAAGAATCCTGATTAAATATGATTTAAGCCTGATTAAAAAACACACTGGTTTTGGTATAATATAGAAGGAAATAATTTTTTGAAGAAGATACAAGATGCATTTGTTATTAACTCTGACCAAGAAAGCCACACTGGTTTACAGTATATAAGTCAGCTCAAAATAAAACTGTCAGGATTGTTGCAGGTTAGTAAGAAAGGGTATAATTAATTAAACAACTACAAACAATGAAAACAAAATTGGCATTAACAATTTTACTGTGCCCATTGCCAGCAATGGACCAATACAAATATCTGATTGTTAGTGTGAAACGGTCAAAATTAAGGATCTACCAAACATTTGCCATTTTTAATTTCATTTCAAACTGTGGGTTTACAAACAAAATCATTTCAAAATGGTTGCAGGTTTTATGCATTTTAATGCTTAACTAAATATGCATTGCCATTTTTGCAATCTATGCTATAGCTTCTTACTTTAAGTAAACACCATGTGGTTAGGATGCACTCATAACTGCATAATTTGCACTCATGTAGAGTTAGAAAAGATTTGGGATTTGTGTTTCTGAATTACCCATATTAAAAATCTTAACTCCCACTGTGCCTGGCCTTTTCCATAGCAGGTGTTTATGAGACTTAAGACTGCAATCATTGACATGCTTACTTTCGAATTAAGCTTACTGAATTTGGTACTGGCAAGACATATAGAATATGGTTGTTAAAGTATGTAATTTTTTTTGCAACAAATTGGTTATTTTTAAAAGAGCAAGATTAATTGTCATAGTCAGTACTGACTGAATCCCCAAAAGCATTCCCTGTTTTATTTTAAGATAGCTTGGTACATCTCATATTTAGGTTTTGAGTGCAAAAACATTTTTACTTTATTAAATCATGATACATTACACAAGGTTATCTTTTTTAAAAGTTCTCTATATTTCTGACAAAAAGAATAGATTCCACATTCAATATTTGCACGAGAAGACAATGACTTGAATGCAAATATTTTTTCATTGGCAGAATTCCAGTAATATTGCTCCTGAAAGTAAAAATAGAAGTAGGGAGAGGCAATTTTTGTCACTATCTCCTTTCTCCTAAAATCCTGTTCTGGAACATATCCCATTTCTTTGCAATGTATTTCTGGGAATTCCTGGGGGACAAATAATCAATAAAATTGATTTTATCCATTAAGAAGATTCTTCTATTGTATCAACATCCTTCCACGGACAGGAGCTGTTCAGTTTATGATTCAGACCAGTTAAATAAAGAAACAGAACACTGTGCTCAGTTTGCAAGCAGTACTAATACATGTGCTTCGTATCAGTTAGGAATACATGTTCATGTGTAAACTGCTACTTTTCTTGGCAAAGTACACATAAACAATGCTAAATCAGGCCTACATTTGCACTTTAAAAGAAAAGTGACGATTTAACCATGCAATTTTTTCTCATCTCATTTGAATGAAGTATATTTTACACTTGAACTTATACATTCAAGTACAAAGTATAAATGAGAGGATAGCCTATTATAGGCAAGATAAAACTAGGGAGTTGATATTATGATATAATAGATTTGCAAAGAAAAAAACCCTAATAGAATGAATAAAAAGTAATTCCTCATTGACACTTGACAACCATAGTTTTGGTCTTGACAAACTGACCTTAAAAATTTCAATTTACACATTATACACAATTCTTTTATAAGGCACAGCACAATAGTTTGTGCACCTCCTGCCTCATTCTTCACCAAAAATCCATTACTACTATTCAATATTATTTGCCTAAATATGTAAAACATTGTCCATTAGAAATTTACACAAAAAACATTCTTCCTGTACACGATTGTCTCAGTGATGTACTTATTTGCTTAAATTAGAAATACTTCTACTTTGCAATGTGCTAAAACCAAAATCTTTTTGTGAGCAGAAGGCAATGACGAGTTATAGCCTTCCCACATATTGTACATATCCACATTTAAATGATGTCAAAACAGAATCTGTTCATAAATAAGTAAAGATTTACAGAGTACCCTGGATCTGAAGAAAAAAGCAAGAAAAAAGTAAACCTTTAAAAATGTGTCCATTTTTTTAAAAGTTCAGTCTTAGTTGTGCAATCAGGTTTGCTGTATTTAAGATGTGTTCCTACCACACTGGACATTCTAGAAATCACAAAGCACTTCCCAGTCTCTTCACAGGTATGAACATTGTTTAAATGTTGTGAATGTGGTAAGAAGACATTGCTAAAACATTCTCCTCATGGCTTGTTCTCATTGGATTCACAGTACTAGAATGAACAGCTGTTTCCGAAGAAAAAGACGTGCTCCTCCATTTATTGAAAGGGCAAGGGTTAAGACCATCTGCAGCTGCACATCAACATGATGAAATCACAAAATTCTGTAGGCCAGTGCTGAAACAAGACTCGGGAACACCGTCCACGGATGTGAGGGAGGTTCCAAAGTTACAAAGTGCTACTATAAGTACTCCAGTTCCAATGCATGATGAAGCGCCATAAGGTCAGAGTGACTTGAGATCCTCCAGAATGGCATGGCATGCTGTGAGCAATATAAACACATTATAGGGAGACAATGTTACATGTTGTTTTATTAACACAGTAGTATTTAGCTATTCCATACTGCAAACCAAGTCAACAAGAATGCAAGAACACTGTCAAAATTTATCAACCCCATAAAAAATTCATACTTAAATGTAAGCAAAGAAAAACATATAAAGCAGTGGTGGAATCCAATTTTTTTTATTACTGGTTCTGTGAATGTGGCTTGGTGGGCGTGGTGTGGCTTGGTGGGCGTGGCAGGGGAAGAATACCGCAAAATCCCTATTCCCTCCCCACTCCTGGTGGATGGATATTGCAAAATCTCAATTTTCACCCCACTCTGGGGCCAGCCAGAGATGGTATCTGCCGGTTCTCCGAATTACTCAAAATTTCCGCTACCAGTTCTCTGAACTGCTCAAAATTTCCACTACCAGTTCTCCAGAACCTGTCAGAACCTGTTGGATTTCACCCCTGGTATAAAGGCAGACCACACTGAAAGTAAGTATGTTAAATGAATGATTGTGTTAAAGGCCTGTCTATTTTACTTTTTTTGCAAGTATACCTCATGGATTCTATTCAGGATAATGCTTTCCATTAAGAATTCTAACTTTTCACAAACAAAGATGCTGGAGCCAGGTGCCCCAATGGCCAATACCCAGAAGCTGTAATGCCTAAACCCATAATTTTATTCTCTAACCTAATAACTTTTGAAAAAATGATTATGTATTTACTATGAAATGTGAAATACAATGAACTACCCCTCTAATGCAAAGTCATACTAGAATAATAATTTGCTATGCATCTATGGGGATTCTCAGTCAGAACTGAAGAAGCTTCTTAGATAAAAAGCAAAACATCTTAAAGGAAAAATAATATAGTCCAATTGCCTTTTGAAACAAACACCTTTGAGACAATTTTGTATGTACTTCATTATGTATTCAAATTCAGGCCGAATATTCTGAGATTCTTTTGCCAAGTGACTCTAAGTCAGGCCCAGCATATTTCTTATTTTTCAGAACACAGAAATCTCAAAGTATAACAAAGTGCTTTGATTAAAAAAATGTTGAACCAATTTAGGTTGGGGATATACTAAGAACTTCTTAAGTGAAGCATCATAAAGATAATACAGTATGTCAACAATATCTTTAGATGCGCTAATTCTTGTCATTTGTACCAATGTATAAAACAGCAAAATAATATTCATACCTGGAATCTAAAGAATAAATTATTAAATGTTGCTATTTATAGTGTGTACCTGAAGGTTTGTCAAATGTCCTTTAAACCACAACACTTTACACTCCATTTAAATTCCACTCCAGAAGTTTCTATAACCATCACGACCAACCACAAAATGGCAACAGGTTAAAATAAGACAGGACAAATAACCTCTATTCTTCATTTGGAAATCCATGTGCAGCCCTCGGAATCCTAGCAAAGGATTCATAAAATCCCATAAAATCCCTAATATTCAGTTTTCTGTTTCTTTATCTGAACTATTAATTTCTTTTAAAATCCCCATCAACCTGTATGTCAATAGTTTAATTTGAGAAGCGGTTTGGAAACTCTTTTTCACAATAGTCAAGTAGGCCAGTTTGATAGGGTTAGGGGAGACAGAAACAAAATAAAGAGAAACAGTCTAAAATGATTAATTTGGTCACACATTTTGTGTGATGATTAATGTTCATTACCAAACATCTTCTTTCAGCCTTCTTGTTGACAAATAAGTAGTCTAAGTAAAAATCCTATAGTATCATTGTTTAACTTAATCCTTTCCTATTGCTTCAAAAGATTGATAACGTTGACCTTCCAACAAGAAAATTCAATATACAAGAAAGTATGAATATATAATGTAAACATATTTGTAAATAATGTGAATACTGTCAATGACTGTACAGATATATTCTCAAGAAGTTCTTGTCTTTTTTTATTACAGATTTTGTTCAAGGAACTGTTTTTTAATATTTTCCTTTATATGGTATCAGCAAGAAAATTGTTCAAAATAAGAAACATCACAACACGGGCTACAGCTTGGACAGACTTATAAGTATCAATACATATTTTAATATTATTAAGATTACTACATTTTTAGCTACAACAATTAATTTGAAAGGAAAATTAGGAATTAATGTAAAACAACTCTTCATCATATTCATCAGCCCCATTAAGCTAGATCAGGCCAGTAAATGAACCCTATTGGAAGATCAGACATTAGCTACAATAATGGAATCTTGCAGGTGTCGCTCCTCCTCATCTCCAGCGAATCAAAGCAGAACTTGTTAAACTGCTTCTAAATATTATCTTGTTTCTAGGACATTAAAAGGGTTTTAACCCCCTTTATTTAGGTAATAGTTCTTGCCTGATTTTCTATAGCACCTCACACCTCCAGTATCAGTAACATACTGATCTTACATACTACAAGCTGGAACTGAAAAAAAACCCAACCCTTTATTTTCATGAATGAAAAATGTGACAATTTGAGAAAGGCTAGGTAAATAACCAAGCATTATGATAAATATTGGTAATATTCGTATGGAGATATTTTCTAGTATGGTAAGCATGTAAGATAGATAGATAGATAGATAGATAGATAGATAGATAGATAGATAGATAGATAGATAGACAGACAGACAGACAG
>JANHZT010003262.1:37391-49724 GCA_032468215.1 Stegonotus admiraltiensis | reverse complement strand
ATTTATGTTTTTAGTTTTTGGCTGTACACCGCCCTGAGTCCTTCGGGAGAAGGGCGGTATATAAATTTAATAATAAACAAACAAACAAACAAACAAATAAATAAATAAATAAATAAATAAATTTGTTGAATATTATAAATTCAAACACAAATTATACAATGGAAACACACAGTCTTAGTTCATTAGTTGTTTGTTGTATCCATGAACAAATTATGTAACTTTTACCTTGAGAAAGAAACAATAGGAGTTCAGCTAGAGATGAATAACTTTGTGGAAGAAAACTCACTTGTAAAAATACAAGTGTTGCTAAGTGTTGTTTCACATAATTTTCAACAGTTTTCATGAATTCACCTTTGCTTTCCTTACCAACTCTCCCTAATGCTGCTGAAAAGGATGAATCAATATACAAATAAAATAGCTGTTTTGTATCTAGTACCTCAAGGTCAGAGTCAGGTGGTGGTGAAGGATTGTTATTCCTTCTGCCTCGGCCACGTGATTTGCCATCTGAGCTGCGACGCAACCTATCTGCCTCTGAATCTTTAACTGGTGTTGTAGGAATTGTACTGTACTCTGCTGGAAAAGAGAAGAGAAAATTGCTCATATTTTAATTCAATTGTAGCTTTTTGAATTTCATTATTTTAAGTAAACTGTACATATTTGGCCAATACAATTATCTTGTGTTCACTGTAACATTCATTTTGGGCTAATATTAGCACACCTGAAAGAGCTCTTTCTAATCTTATCCGCAACAATCACTAGATAAAGGAAGTTCACTTCTTGTCTATTATCAAATGCTTATTGCTTCAAAAAAATGACTTCCAATTTTTAAGACTCAAAATATGTCCCATCTAAAGTTAAGAATGCCTAAATTTCAATTATCTCAATTAAGTATACCCTGTTTCCCCTAAAATAAGATATCCCCTGATAATAAGCCCAATAGGGCTTTTAAGTGCATGCGCTAAAATAAGCCCTCCCTGAAAATATTTAAACGCATGCGCAGCCAGTCCCCACCATTTCCTCTGGTTAGGGTTAGGGAGACAGAGCTGGAAATCAGGTAAGATGGCAAGAGGAGCCCCATCTTGCTCCACACGCCCCAAAATAATAAGACATCTTTGAAAATAAGGCCAAGAACTTATTTCAGGGTTCAAAAAAATGTAAGACAGGGTCTTATTTTTGGGGAAACATGGTACTTTTTTGTTCCCTGTGTTTTAAAAATTATCACCATAAAAACTTCTACTTTAAATGGAGATAGTGATGAATGAGGTGCTAAATTAGTATGGCAATTTTTATAGAGACAAAAAATAAATTTTGAGAGTTTGTTGGATTTATTTGTTTTTTTCTGAAAAAAAATAATAATGGAGTGGTGTTTTTCAGTAGCCAAAAGAACTGTCCTTTGTACAAAAGAAATTTGGGACAGAATTTGGTTTCAGTACTTATCAAAATAAGCACATGTGTGCCTAATTTTACATTCTTACTCATGGTTTAAGCTCATGATCAATTTTAACTATATTATAGGGTTAATGAAAATAATACGAATTAAGTTTCCCATAGAGATTTTTCAGGAAGGTCAGGGTTCATAATATGATAGACTTATAATAATAGTTTCAGTTTACTTTTGTATAATTAATTCAATTTCTTCAAGAAATTGAATATACATATTTATTTCCCTTATATTTAGTTAGAATTGTTTCCGAGAAGGCCCATGAGTTCTTTACTATAAGGACCCTTCCTCAATCTATTGCACTGACAACTTAAACTCAATCTATATTGAAGTAGCAATCTTTTTCTTTGGGAAGAGGAGACAAAAGTCTATCATGGTTTTATGACAATTTTCAGGTGAATACTAGAATGCTTGTTCATTTGGAAGTATTGATATCTAAAGATGTAAGCCAATAACAGCTACTTGATAACTTAATAAGAGAAGAATACTAGCTCATGTATTCACAGAATTAAAGCATCTTAGTGTATGAAACTCTTATCTGAATATGCCAACTTTTACTTCTGCATTGTCTCTAATTCTAATCATATATAAGCACATTCAGCCATTAAAATCAATGAAATGAATTTTCAAACATTTCCTTCTCCCCTTTGACAGGCAGAACAAAATTTCTTCAGACAGGGTTAACCTGGGTATCTTGTCTAAGTATCTAAGTATCTTAGTATAAGCATAATAAAACTGAGAATAGAGAAACAAGGTGTTCAACACATTGAACTTTCTATAGACAAATTGTTTTGGGATTGAACCTTAGGTGCCCATTACTATTGGTACTATCTTTGCTTTAGTACATAGAACAAAGAATAATAAGTTTGGAAGGCATCTTGGAGGACTTCTAGTCCAACCCCCTTGCCACAGCCATTCTACTTCTATTTATAGGTCTTTGTATGGTATTTTGTGGTTTTCTCTAGTTCTTTCTCTTCTCATCTGTTGTCTCCAGGAGAACAAGTAAAAATAGTAATCTTTTGATCCTAACTTGTTGGAATTAAATGTACGTTAAAGTTTTACATATTCTAGTTTGAAATTTTGGTTGTGCTTGTAGTTCCATAAAACAGCCAGAAATACAATTCTACATCTCCCTCCTCTCTACCCGCCACCAGGAAAACCTTAATATTTTATGGCCAAATGTTTTGCTTTTCTCAAAAATTTCTTGTTCTAGAACTATTTTTATGAACTTATTCTGAAACAAATCTCACTGAGTTTGTTTGAGCATACTCACATATAGTATAACCAGCTACAAAACTGCACTCTTAGCCAGGCACCTAAAATAGTTTAGGTTAGGAAATCAGATTTTTTAATACTATTCCTCATCTTGCAATTTTTATTACTGCAAACTTTGACTATTTTACAAAAACTGTAGAAAATCATGCATCTGAAAATTCTTTGCTATACAATTTACCTTCAAACCATCTTTTCGGTACTGGCAAAACAATAACATAAATTTATCTTTATGCATCTGATACGTTTATTGAGGTAAAAAAATAGAACAATTACCTGCTGTAGGATCTGTTATAGCTTGATTTGTGATGCCAGTTGGTGGTTCTTGAAGTTGGTAAGTTGCATTGGAGGAAGGAGTTGTTGGGCTGGTGTTGCTGCTTGTCATATAATGTGAGGGATATGGAGAACTATTATAATACTGTGCATACTGACCCTGGCCAAAGGTGGGATAAGATGGATATTCCTATCAGAGGCAAGAGAAATGCTGAATTACACTTTCCATCAGCATGCAATTACATTTTATTTAATTCTAATATAAATTCAAATTAGGTATGCACTTTCTATTACCTTAGCCTTAAATAAATTACTGTTCTAACATTTATTTTTAAAGAACAGGTAATTATAGAAACTGTTTCTACAAAAATTGAACTAAATTTGGAAAATGAAAGTTATACATTTAATTTTTAAAAAGCTTTAAAATTCTGTTACTAAAATAAAAATAAACCACAAAGTTCTAGATACCATAATATCAAATTGTCTTTTTATGAGTGAAGTACAGGTAGTCCTTGACTTACACCAGTTCATTTAGTGACCATTCAAAATTACAACGACATTGAAAAAAGTGATTTATGACCATTTTTCACATTTATGCTGTTGCAGCATCCCATGGTCTTGTGATCAAAATTCAGGTACTTGGCAACGGACTCATATTTATGACCGTTGTAGTGTCGCAGGATCACGTGATCAGCTTTTGCAACCTTCTGACCAGCGAAGTCTATAAACCAGATTTGCTTGACAACCGTGTTCCTAACTTAACAACTTTGGTGATTCACTTAACAAATATCACAAGAAAGGTTGCAAAATGGGCCAAAACTCACTTAACAACTATCACACTCAGCAAAAGAAATTTGGGGCTCAACTGAGATCATAAGTTGAAGACTACCTGTATTTCCTTTGTAATCTTTTTAAAATGGTAGCTCTGGCACCCTTTGATGATGGAAGGTGATAGAAGGAGAGCTATTCCATTAGCACACTGAAATATCATTTTTTCCTTTTCATTTTTCCTGTTCCTTTTTCTTTATGCAGATGATTATTTTGTAAGAACTACTACTACATTGATAAAGGAGAATATTTATAGCTCAGATGAGAATGAGAGGTACTTGTTGCTCCCAGAACTTGGTTGTGCTCACTGATGATGCTACCTAGTTTTGGTAATGAAACATCTGCAAGAAAAAAACCAAGCTCAGAGAACACCGAGGACCCTCGGTGGGTTTCTACCAGTTCGCCCCGGTTCATGCGAACCGGTAGTGGCGGTGGTAGGCTCCACCCACCCACCTGGACATCATCATGGACCGCTCTGCGCATGTGCAGGACGTACTGAGCACACACGCGCTTACAGTTCCAAACCGGTAGCGAAGGTAAGCTGAATCCACTACTGCTCCTACTAGTACAGTTCTATGCATAGAATGATGTATACATTCTCAGATATGTGTCAAACTAAAAGGAAATACATAATAGTGTCCAAGATAATTGAGGAAAAGGAATAATGATTGCTGTAAGAATGTTAACATAGTAAGTTTTCAAGTAAAAGTGCTATAAATGAGGAAATTTTAATTTATGCTCATGATTTCTTTTTGAGTGGTAGTACAACTTGTTTAACATGTATGTGAAGACTGCATCCATTTCATGTTATTGGAAGAATATTTTACTGCATCCTTGTGAAAAGAAAATATAACAAAAATAAATACATAAACATACATAATATTTAGTTACAGTTAAGTGTGGAAGGTGGAAGTTTGGAAGGTGTTGTATTTTAATTATGAGTACTAGAAGATACAGTGAGCATCTGGGAAATTCAATTAGGTTTTATACTGGGCATGAAATGGATAGACTAGATATTTATTGTTCAAGTACACCATTCAGAAATGTACAAAGGTGAGAAATAAGATTTATTGTACATTTAACTATGGAATGATTTGAATGAACATATGAGCTGAAAGTTGATTGCCAAAAACAGTAATGTGGTATATATAATAGAAATTAAGGAAATGTAAGAATAAATAAAACGGTTCAACGCCAAATAAAAAGTAAGTATGATGCCTCTTGGTGGTTTGTAGTTGGCTAAATCTATAAGGTCTTGTGGCAACGTTAAAGGTGTGGATTAAATACAAAAGTGAATGATTCATGCGAAGAAAATACACTGACATGGTTTGATCAGAGAAACTAGATAAAGATCAAATCAAAATGGCAAGCAAGATTAAGTGGGTCAAGAAAAAGTTGTAGTTACTGATATTGATGTGATCTGTAAAAAAAGACAAGTGAACTTTTAAAGAACAAATGGCAATTTAGGAAATGGGATAAGCTCACAGTAGAAGCAAATACGTTTTGTAAGATATTAATATATAGAGAAGTATATCAAGTGATGTGTGAGTTATATTTAGCTGTATTTCATTTTACTTAGTGCTTGCCTTCAATTTTTTGTTGGCTTATTATTTCTTGCTCTTTAGTATGCTTTGCATGAGTATGTATTACACATACATACTCATGCAAAGCATACTAAAGAGCAAGAAAAAGATTAGGGGTGTAAACACTGAAAATATTCAGAAATGCTTCAGAGCTCATCAAACCATGCCATTTCTCTGGCATTAATTAAAGCAACCCAACTACTTCAACTGCTCATTAAAATTAAGGCAACTCATAATGTAATAGCATTTTCTTTATGATTTGTCTAAAAAAAGTTGAGCTATTTCATTGAATGGCATGGAGATACTATGCTCATGCTTGCAAGCCATCCAAAACACTTTTTCAATTAATTTCCACAATTCTACCAAGTGTTCTTTTTTCTGCTTTTGTCTTTCCATTGCATATTCTTTTTGTGCCATGTATTTAAGATTATAAACAATGGACAGAAAGTCAATGTTCATTCTTACAGGAAAGGTACACTGATATTTCAGTAAAAAGTGAAAAAAATGTTTCAAATAACCCCACCTCTCATATTTACCTGCTGCGAACCATTGAATCCAGTAGAATTTGTAAGTGAATTATTTCCAGCATATATTCCAGATGATGTTGTGAAACTGCTTCCTGAAACAAAACATTAAAGAGAAAGTATCTAAATCTTTAGTATTACTACATTCAGTCAGTCTAAAACATGCCTAGCAGGGATCTAAAACATATTTTGAATTTGAAATGTTCTGTTTCAAGATTGAAGAACAATCTTAAGATCAACAAGGTTGTTTCAATCTTAATGGAAGTGTTGCAGTGCTGTTTTGACAAACTCCATTTTGTGCTCAACATATTAGCCCCATTTGAACTAAAAAAAAAAAGTTGCAAATCAGAACCAGAGCTGTTCAAAGCTCAGAATAGTAAGGTGAGAACAATCTGTTTTGAACTCAAGGTTAAAAAAAATATGTTTGGGATACAATGAAAGCCTATGCCAGAGGTCTGATAATGGACTATACAAGGAAAAGAAATATTAAGAAAAGACAAGCCCATAAAACACTAGAAGATGACTATAAGAGATTTGAAAAGGAACTTCAGAAATCTCCACAAAAGAAGGGTCTCAAAATAAAAATGGGACACAATAAAACATAAAATGGGGTTAATGGAAAAAGATCTAGCACAAAAAATTAGAAGTGCTAAACAGAATTACTTTGAAGATGCCAAAAAAATGTTTATAATGCTTTGAGTTTAAAATATAGTGCACATCTCTAACAGTTAGTTCCACATTCTGTTCTCATAGTGGCTAACCGGGGACATTCAAGAACAGGACATAAACTATGTTAAAATTAATTTTTGTTGATCCTGGAAGAAACTAGGTATTCAGAGTTTTCAGTTTAAGCAGTTTAATATCATTACGGTATACCTTCTTGCTATAGAAAGAAAAAGTTTTAGCTAAAGGCAAACCTATGTCATGTCTAATAGTAGCACAGATAATTATAAATTATTTTAGTGTTATACGCTATTTAGCCTTGGGCAGCACTTTTCTCTTTCTTGAGAAATTACTGTTTCTCCTGATACACAAAGTATTATTACATGGCATTTCAAGTAGAAAGGCCACTGACTAAAAGGGTCTGGATACTGCAATTCACTGTCAATTTCGTTTCCCAAATAGACAGATGGCCTTCTTGTTTTAATGTTTTTATCTACAAAGCTGTATTTCCTTTTATGCCCAAAAGCTAATTTGAACATATGGATACTTAGAAGGAAAACATGTGAAGGATGGATTTTTTAAAAAAGCAATGAAGAAAAAAAAATCTGTAATTGATAGAAATACTGTTATATGCAGAAAAGTTGAAGTAAATAACCCTTTAACTGTTTTACTCATTTGATAATCTTGTCAAATGGGATTATGAAAAAGAAGAAAAACTCATTCTCTGTTGGAGCAATGTATATTTTTGACATAGTTTTGTAACTATTTTTAAAGCAAACTGAACTTAACCAAAAATGAAAAGAAAGAGATATGCTAAATAGGATGACACTGATATATAATTGTCTATGCCTCATATAAATACTTTTCTGTTCTCCTAACTTGTAATCATTCTGAATAGGCATTATAAGATTTGTAATCTGTAAAGCACCAGTGTTGGGTTGGCTGACATGTTTTAATTAATACAAAGTTTATATAGCTTTGAAAATGTTTGCTACTTATACAAATTGTATTTAGCATTCAGAAGGGATAAAAAAATCATATATTAAGAATAAAAACAGCACAACACATTCATTAGTACTTATACTAACTTTTACTCTCAATCATGTTGTTATTTAGCAAATATCAAATAACTATATGATAAAGCCATCGTTCCCAGCAAGATTAAAGTGACAATTGTAGAGCACAGATTAAATATATAGTTTAACCTTAATTCTTAATTATGGATTCTGTGTATGTTTTCTAAAAGGTAACCACGACTTAGTTAATATGTTAAAGTTTCTGTTCTTCATAACACTTCTGTAAACTGAAGGTGAGAGTTCATTCTCCGAGCTTGAGGGTTGGTTTCCAAACATTTCATTACCAGGCAAATCTCTGGTACAGGTCTCCTGCGTGAGCAGGAAATTAGACTAGATGACCTCCAAGGTCCCTTCCAACTCTGTTACTGTTACTGATAGGTAACATCTTCAGCAGAGTTTAGGGATGTTAATGTCAGTGTTCTTCTGTTTATAAGGGTTTCAGGTGTGGGTGTGTCAAGTGAGGATCTTGTGATGGGTCAGCTGTGAATAATCAGTGAGTCTTGTGATGGGTCTTATGATAAGGAGATTGTCTCAGGTCAGGGTCATTAGGAGGTGAACTGCTGGTGGTGGATTGTGTGAGTTGGTTGAGGGTCAGTGCTGTCTCTAGTTGGCTGTGTGATTGATTTGGATTTTGAGGGGTTCACAGGCTGGTTGTAAGTCAATGTGTCTATTGCTGGGATTGCTTATGGAGTGCCAGGCTTCAACGAACTCATGAGTGTAGCAGATGGTAGTGTGACTGATGATTTGCTCCAATTGAATTGGTGCTGTTTGGTATCAGTGAGGGTAGAAATTAAGGATTTGGGATTGTGGTGTTTGACTGCCAGCATGTGTTTGTGGATCCTGGTTTTTAATTGATGTGATGTTTGTCCCACATACACCTGAGCTACAGATATTCACAACTATTATATTTGTAAGTGCTGAACCTGACCCACTTTAATTTTAGATATTGTTTCTTTTTATTCCTTTTCATTTCTCATTTCAAGAGAGTACTCTTTTTTAAAAATATTGGCATAAAAATACAGGTTATTAGAAAAAATGTACACTATTGAAGACACATTTAATATGCAATTGGTAATATTCAATTGGTAATTCCAAAGCTGTCTTCCAACATTAACTAAATTGTACCAAGTTAATTTGAGAGATTATTTTAAATTTTCAGAACCCCCCCCCCCGTACTTATGGCTACAACTCTCTCAACTTATATTTATATTTTTGACATTCTTTCCACACTACGGTATTTTATTGTGCTGAAGATTTAGACTTTAAGAAATGGAATTCTAATAGTAGTAACAATTTTGAACATGTTGATATTGCAAAATTATTAAAACTGATGGCTTGAATGAAAAATGCTTATTCACAACGTATTCAGATGTTCAGACACAAGAACAATTAACCTGCAATAAGTCCTGTCCCACCTAACTACAATTTATATGAATATGTACAGATAGTGTAGCAGTCAAACACGTATAAAAATGTTTATATTTTGATTTCCGGACATTAAAAAACTTGTACTGTCACTGTTTCCACTCAGATGGAGGCTAAATATTTATAATCCAATATACATTCATGGTATATTCATTGTAAATATCTATGTTGTATTCATGTAATAATTTACGTTGGCATATTCAGAGCTTCTGTGGAATTACCTTATTTCTCAATACTAAATACAAAATATTTAAATTGTATAACTGTCACCAACTGGTTCACTGAATGAATTGAAGTTTGACTTTAATAAATCAAAATAATATGCAAAAACCAAATGAATTATAATCATTTATACAGACCTTGCATCTGGTAACTGTATGGAGCCTGTCCTGGTTGAGGAGTGCTAAAGCTTGCACTGTAGCTCAGAAAGCCTGTCTGACCAGGTGTCTGTGTTTGTGTCAATCCACCTTCTGTCTTGATGCCTGCCCACAATGCACCTAAATCAGTTAGTGATAGCAAAGCTATTTGTTCATTTTCAACACGTAAAGGACATTAATATATCACACAATGATCCATGCATTGAACTGCAAAGGCATACTAAACCACAATTCATTATCTATTTCATTGAATGTAATCATTATAATTTAAATACTTAATTTAAAGTAAACTAATACAATCAATCTAGGATTTGTTAATCAACAAATCCTAGATTATATTATGTACAGTGCAATTGTATGAATGTCTACTAAGAAGCAACTTCAATTGAGTTCAGTGGGGCTAGTCTGAAAAATGAATTTCAACATAGAATATTACATTTATGTCCTTTAGAATTTTGTGAGTTTAACTGTTGAGTATATAGAAAACAAGGGCCTTGTGAATGCAAATCTTACTCCACAATTTCTCTATATAGAGAGAAACATAATGGGCAGCATGAAGTAGCAATAATAAAGCATTATTTTAGTTTGAAGGCATGAAGTATCTGATAAACTTTTAATTTTTTTTATTTCAACAAATATGAAGTCATTAATATATTTTTTCTGGGTGCTTCCTATTAAATACTTTACGACTAGAAACTGATAAATACCAAGTAGTAGTAAAAAAGAAGGAAGATGGAAGATATGTGGTTCTAAACTGCAACTCATAAAAAGGGATTTATTTTGGATTAAAATTGGTTTTCCTAAAACTTAAATATCATAAATATAAGAATTATCTATTTTTGCCCTACTAAAAGAAATAAATTCAATATTTTGATTTAGTCTATGAACTTTGATAAAGTCTATTAATTTTAATATGATTAACATAGATTAATTAAACCATGTTTATATTTATTAGTTGCTAGGACCAATGTATACACAATGTTTAAGTTTTCTGTAGTTAGCACTGTTTCCAATCCCAACTTATGACAAAAGAGCCATTTAAAAGGAGAAAATTATTCAGCATGGATTGTATTTAAGAATACATGTCCATTGAGGCTGTGCCAGGAATCCACAATAATTGGGATTATATGCTTCAAAACCATTTCTGCTGTTCATTAAAGCAACTCATGTTTTCTCAACTTTACAGTCCTTTCTTCAGATTCTTTAGGAATAGATTAAAATAGGTATAAATCAAATAGGGTTTAAATACTTACTAAAAATAAAATTCATATCATTACCCAAAAATGTTCAGCCTTATTAAACTAACAAAATTCTTTGCAAATATAGAGATGCAATCTAGAAACGTTTTTTTCCACCATAACAATATGAACAGACTTTTTTTTTAAATATCCCATTTATACAGAGTCAGTCTAGAGAAAGTTAAGATGTTAGATTACCAAACAACTAGCCATAAGATTTAGCTTTTTTTCCCCCAACTTTAAGGACTGCATGAAAAATCTGTACTGGAAAGTAGTTACACCATCTTGAGACTTCCTGGAAATGCTTCATGAATCTGTATTGCAGCCTTGTACATGACTTTTACTTTGTGGTTGGTTTCTAATACCACAAGTCATTGTATTGCATTGAAAAACAATCTATTTGGAGTAAATAAATATAATGACTTGACATAGAGGAAACTCATCAAGTGGATCATGCCAATATTGTTTCAAGCTATACATGATGTATTTTTGTGTTATAAATAGACTTTAAAGCTAAGACCTTCTTTGGTGCTAATCATCTTCTCCTTGAGGTTTATTGAAAAAGGAAAGCAGACATTATAGAAATATTATATACAGCTTTGGTGTAAATTTTTATTTGATCCTATTATTCTGTGGGATGGCTTTATTTCAAACAATTTTCCTATTATTTTACTCTCTTCTCTACCTTTAGAGGAAAAATATAAATGATATTACTAGAAATTTGGTAATGATAGTAATGAGAATTATGAGGATCTACACATGCATATTGAACCTTAATACAAATAAAATAAAGTTCCATTAAAAATGTTGAAGCTAGGATATAATGGGGAAAAAAAGCTGTGGAAACATCATAGACCAGAATGGTATACATTTCAATCCTCTCTGCTACCTTTTCCCATTTAACAACACTATATTGCATAATGGGGGAATGGAAAGGAGTCCATTCAAAAATGCACCATACTAAGTAAGCTGATACCTATGTAATGTAAGATTTAAGAGTGGTTGCTATTAATTCTGTGATATTTCTAACATTTTAAAGGGCCTTTCTGCTCATCTAAGCCCTTTAGCCTCTAAAATTTATGCTTTTACGTAGGGGTATAAGAGCTTACTGCTTTTTTGCTATTTTGTGTTAATTTAATTAATTTTATGTTTGAATCTAATCTTTTAAAACATTTTTACCTAGATTCATAGGTAAAATTTATATATTGCAAAACTGATCAAATGACTAAATAAGAAAATTATCTATGGACACTCATCTTATTTTGTATTCAAAAATGTATATTAAAAATCCCCCAGTTTTATTCATTTGACTATTGTACTATATACAATTTGTTTTCATCCAGAGGTAATATAATATCTACCATAGAACCATTGGCAATATTTATTATCTAAGGTACTTTATGTGACTCAGCTGTCTTTCAATGTATTTACGTTATAGATCAATTCCAATTAACTGAGATGGATAATGATGCTTAAATTAAAATTAAACCGAGCCGTGGTAGTACAGTAGACTAAAACACTGTTATTAACATCTGCTGCTTGCAATTACTGCAAGCTCGAGTCCCACCAGGCTCAAGGTCGACTCAGCCTACCATCCTTTCTAAGGTGGGTGAAATGAGGACCCAGATTGTGG
>JANHZT010003262.1:14219-27087 GCA_032468215.1 Stegonotus admiraltiensis | reverse complement strand
CTTCCTTCCTTCCTTCCATCCATCCAACCATCCATCCATTGAAAAGTTCTAAAGAAACGTTTCCAAATTTTCTTTTGGTTTACTTCTAGGGCATTAAGTATACCTTAAACTATAGTATTTTATTATATTTCTGCAGTTAGGTTCTTGAAGAGGACCAGACACACCTCATTTTAACATTACTTGACTTGTGCAGGGCAAAGGCGATGTTGTATTTTCACACAGATGTACAAGGTATTTGAATGATACATCCAGGAATAACATTCCAATATTGGCAAAATGTGGACAATGGAACTGGTAAGACAATACAAATACATAAAATATATCAGTGTAATATGGTAGTTAAGGTGTTAACTTTCGAGGACTGAGACACACGTCATCCTAGTCATTGAAACTCATTGGGTGATTTGAGGTCATCCAGTCTCACTTTCAACCCAATCTTCTTCATAGGATTATCATAATTAGGGTAAAATAAAGGATTATTTCCATGTACCATATGTAATTCTGAACTCCCAGAGAAAATGTACCCCCAGCAAGCAATAGCAATATGTTACAAACTAGAAAGACTCCAAATGGATACTAAGCCTTGAGATTTGGACTCAAATTCAAAATACTCAGTAAAACCTGCATATTGGTTTCATCAGTCAACATTGTTTATGTTAAAAATGTATATTTAAACTCTTATAACTCAGTAATATCTGTTTCACACATAATTATAGTTTGCTTATAATAATCATCTATAAATAATAATCATCTATTTTCATTTCTTATTTTTCCATTTGCCTCTCTTTTCCTCCCCTCAACAGCCTCTCATACATGATCCATCAAAAGTTTCAGATATAATAAACATATTCTTTATAATGGTATGAAGTTACTGGTTACAGCTTGCTAGCACATCTAACACTCTGTAAATTATTTTTTTCTTTCATGAATTAATAAATAAATAAATAAATATATAAGTGTAACCAATTCTCAAAAAAAAGTCACATTCAGCAATTTTGGTTTGGTCTATTATTAGAAAATCTGCACACTTCATTGTATACTGTATTGTTTGCATTTTATTTAAGGATATAATTTTGAAAAATTTTATTGATGGTTGTATTGCCACAATGTCATTAGTACTGTGCTTCATCTGTAAATAATTCACAGCTGCAACTTATTTTCTATGAATTCTTTTATAAAACTGTTATAGCAGAGTAAAAATGTAATAAATTAGGTAGACTTTTATTTATCCATTATATTATCAAGGTGAGTTAATTATTGATATGAATAGTATGACCAAATATGTAATTGTAATTTTCATTTCAGCAAATGGTTCTGCACTGGACAATTGGAAACAAGAAGAAATAATAAATATATCCATATTTAGAAAAACTAACTTCAAAAGCCTACTTTCATCAATAAATAAAACAAATATCAATAGTCCAATTTCTAAAATATGAAACAAAGTACAGTCCCATGTACCTTTAGCTAAGAATTCAAGATGCATTTCTTGCTTATAATAAAACTGTTTATCCAGGTTCAAAGTGGATCATAATAGCTTAAAGTTAACATACACTTTAAATAATTGTTGCTAATGTTTAATAGCAGAATACTTCGGTATTCAATATAAGAAAAATGAAAAATGCAAAAAATAGTAACAACAATAACTGCAATATATTTTTTGCCTGCTTCCAATTGAACTATAGGCCTTCTAGGCAATTCTCACTTTGTAAGTGTTTTGGTAAATAGAGTGAACTGGTTTTTCATCTGCAGAAACTGCCCATATGGCCTTTATAACCTTATCCAATAAGCTTAAACCAGAATGTTATTGTTCTAAAACTGCTACTTTTCTCCACTAACATATTTCTTATCAAAAAGCTGTTTCTGCGTAACCATTCATTACATCTTTTTTCCACAAAAAAAATCACCAAGCACGCACATTACATATTTTTGGACTGAAGTCCCAAATCACCTAGTTGTTCTGGATAATTTGCCCTAAAGCAAAATCCCTCTTTTAAAATTGGCTCCTCTGTAAACAGCACTTGTTGCTGAAAAGAATCCATAATGCTGGACTTTTGGGGTACTGTACTTGCCCTGTAAAAGATATCTACTTCCAGTGTTAGATGGTGTATGTTATTTCTAAGAACAATGCTACGTAAGCAGGTGCACAATAAAAAGAATAATACCAATGCTACGGTGCAATTGCAACATTTAAATCACTAAATATTACAACTGATACAATACCATATGCAATCATCATATTTGTTACAGTAATCCAAAATCAGTGTCTAATGTAGCTAATTAACTTCAATATTATAATCATTTTAAATCTTTACTATGAACAAGTTTGCCTTTGAAGAAAATTGATACACTCTAGAGAGGGTAAAAGAAATCTTTAGTGTGCTTCTCCTTTCATAATAGTGAAAGTGGAGTCTGCTGTGATCCTCAAATGCTTTTACATTATAAATTCATACTCAAAATGCAGGATGCATAATTCCCACTGTACTTAGGATAACCTGCCAGTCATATCTCTCATACCAACTGCTACACTGAAACTCTAACTATTAAAATAGTTCAAGTTTTCTATACCAATCATATGGTATCACACTGTATATAGAAAATTGCACTTGAATAATTTTATTTCTTGCGAGGAATCTAAGTACCTCTGCCAACTTTTAATTAAGCTTTAGTTTTCTCTAATACATTTTAACTTGGGAAAATATATGAGAAGGAAAAAATATACACTCTTAAAAAATATACAAGTAATAAACCAAAGTTCTAAACCTAAATAAAGGACCGTAGATCTGATGTACAATAAATTCTCAGTGATTAAAGTATAAATGAGTTTCAATTACTTCAAATTAAAACTTACAAATATATAAATGCATAAGATGATGTCTCAAACATAAGTAATACTGAAGCAATTTATGTCAAGTCCTATCAATTTGATCTTGACTTTCTTCTGAATAAACATATTTATGCACAGGTTAAGAAAATGTTCTCTGCATGTTGCCATATGACCAGGGGTGGGTTGTTCCTGGTTCGGTCCGGTTCTATAGAACTGGTAGTAAAACCGGTGGGAGGCTCCGCCAACCTGCCACAACGTCATCATGGCTAATCTGTGCATGCGCATAAGTGTCTACGCATGAGCATAAGCGTGTGCTCCTGCTGTGGACCGATAGTAAAGGTAAGTGGAACCCACCCCTGCATATGACATTCAGATACTATGATTTACTCTAAAGTCCTATGCACAAATGAATCTGATTGAGTCCTGTGAGTTTATTCCCAAGGCAGTATATACTATATATTGTAGCCTCAGTTTCCTAAGAATGTTACAGGAATAAATTGGACTATAACAAAGTATTTTTTTTCTTCCACCTAACTCATAATACCTTGGTATAAAAAGGATAACAGAAAATAATATATTGCGGTACATTTGAAAGAATACAGGGCAGTGGTGGGTTGCTACCGGTTCGCCTCTGTTTGGGTGAATCAGTAGTAGCGGTGGCAGAAGGCTCTGTCCACCCACCCGGACATCATCAAATACTCTCTGCGCATGCGCAGAAGCGGTGCACGAGCGAACCGGTAGCAAAGGTAAATGAAACCCACCACTGATACAGGGTTGAAACAGAGCAGTTTCATATTCCTCTATTAAATCACTTTAAGCACTTTGGATTGTATAAAATTCAAATATATTCAACAGCAATATAATTTTGCTTTGAGATCAGTTTTATAACATGCAAAAAAGACCCTATAGAAATAAAAAATTCTTTCTTCCATATACTGTAACATTATTGTATTTCTATTAAGACATTACACAAATTGTTTACTTATCATTAACTAGAAATGACCTGATTATTCAGTCTTCTTATTTTATCTATAGCAGAACACAAACTCTTGGTTGGATCAAACTAGTACTTGGATGGGACACCACCAAGAATGCACAAGACTATGGGCAGAGAATTGGAAGAAATATTGTGGAAAAAAGGAATGGAAAACCATTTGAATATTGTGTGGATAAGAAAAATTAGAGAGATATAGTAATCAAGAGTTGAATTTGTGTCAAGGAACACTTTACCTTTATTATTTTTCATGTAAACTAAATAGGTTTAACCCTATTTATTTAACCCTAACCCCTTACGTTATAAATTCACATGAAGAGAACAAGATATGGACTGCATTTCCACAAATGTTTTGTTAAAATCCAACATTATTATTTAAAAATGAATATAATCTGTCTGTCTTAAAAAACTAAGTATCCTCTAAATCCTCGTCAAAATAATCAAAATAAAGTAAGAGGGAAAAGGAAAGGAAACTCCTCTTAACAAATATCGAATTCATTTTAAGGCGATAAAGCAACTCTTACTCTATCCTACTGTATGTTTTTCTATACAGGCACACATGAAAATCCTATAGCAATCAATGAAGCTTACTTCAAGTACATGTACATAGTACTGTGAATTAATTACCTTTCAATAAAGTTAACTAACACCACTAACAAACAAGAGTCAGAACCTTACAACTTTGCAAATCTTAAAATGCATGCTAGCAATTTTGCATTCATCTTGGCTACACAAACCTGCAGTGGTCTGTGTATTAACATTTAACAACCAGTCTGCAGTGCTGAGCAGAGTCATGTCACCTAAAGGAAAATTGCAAAGAAAATAAAATGCTAGTAGTTTTTCCATATATGTCACAGAATCACATGTATATAATATCCATCAGAAAAGTTTTATTTCTTTTAAATTGGTAAGGCATTTTAAGTTCTGTTTGTTCTCTCAATTACTTGGAATTGTTGCATTAAAATAATTTTAACTTAACATCCTGATAGGTTTGTTTAGAAAGAAGAGTAACCCTTGTGGGTTTAATTAGTTAAAGTTGTTAACTCCAGAATATAATAGTTATCATCACACTTATGCTCATCATACATATACCTATACAGTATATACCAAACCAAAAGATTTAAAGTAGTGCCACCTCTCCCATTTTATATGTCCTTCTATGTATCTCCAAGTAATTTTTAATTAAAACTGAGAGTGGTTGGGAGAAGGGGGATGACAATGGTCAGTGAATGGGTTCTATCCACTATTCTATTCCATCTATTCTATTAAAGGAATGCAGTATATGCACAAGTGGAACAAAACCTTTTTTCTTTTAATATAGTAAACTTTCTTATAAAAAAGTTAAATTTTCCTATTACCTTTTTTTAATATTTCAAAGGAAATTGTTAATTTATTCTACACAGCATATTGTATGTGTTGTTTCCCTAAAATATTGCTGTGCTAATAGCCTTATTCAATGCATATTGGAACGCTAACAAGTCCTTTACATTTGCATCTTCTATAGCACCATGTGCTTATGCATTTTAACATATTAAATTGCTATTTTGCACATTTTCATACTAAATAATATTTTTAAATATATACCTAAACGAGAGATAGCAACAGAGTAGTCCGTATTACTTTCTTTATATATCACAATATTTCATTTAGTGGCAAATTAACCAGGTAAATGAACATGCAAGATTAAAAAAACCCCTGAAACATTACCAACAGCAAGCTTCAAAACATCTGTAAATAAACTACTAACTATAATTGGTTCCTAGCACCACCTTATATTCATTAAAATGTATACAGTAGCAGAATTTATCTTGTTAAACATTCTTGCATATCTACTAGAGAAGTCTGGTTTCCAAGATGCTAAACCTGAAAAGTCATGATAGTAACTTTCAGATGCCAAAACAAAGCTGCTACTTAAAATCAGCAAACAAACAGCTAGATGAAAAGGTTAGTCATCCCTAGCCTTTATGCAGAGAACTGGAGAAACATTCCAGCATATATTTCCCACTTTCATTCAAATAGTAAACCCCAAATGTAATGAGTAAGGCCTAATACAAATTTCATATTGTTTGTAAATTACATTATGTTTTTACTGTGTTTTCCCGAAAATAAGACCCTGTCTTATATATTTTTTGAACCCTGAAATAAGCTCTTGGCCTTATTGCCATAAACTCAAAAGCCTGATTGGGCTTATTATTAGGGGATGTCTTATTTTGGGGGAAACAGGGTGTGTACACACACACACACACACACACACACAAAATAGGCAACATGCACAATCAGAAACTAACCTTCTGTGCCATTGGGTGTCATGGAATTATTATTTAGGTGAGAATTATCAAGTTTTGGACCATTAGGAGACTCACTGCCAGCACTCAGACGGCTATGTGGGCTGGCTAAATCCTGCATTTCCATAGACCTAAAGAAAGAAAGAAATGTAAATATAGAAAAACAGTTCAAGACTTTTCACATGCTATGTCTACAATTAATTTTTCTACCTCAAACACATAATCTCATTTCTGTCAGTGCAAATCTACATATATTTTTAGCTTTGGAAAGTCTGTGAGAAATAAAATCCAATGGATCCTATTCCCAGGTAAGGAGTTTTGCACCTTTCCACATACAATACATTAATGTCTAATTAGAACCTTAATATAGCAAAAACAAGTTACTTCTTATAATATATCCATGTATTTGTATAAATTATTGTGTCAGAGACAATAATAGCACATTAAAAATTAACACTGCTTGCTTGCATATAATTTACCACCCAATTGCAATTTAATGGGCCTCTAAACCAAAGAAAACACTTGAAGCAATCGTTGAACCTACAGTCTACTGACAAGGAATGAGATATTCCTGATGTATGTGTTTACTCTAGCAAACTACTTAATTGTTCCTCTGTTTCTATTGAAACAAATGCAGCATTAAAAAATTATTATGTCTCTTCTCGTGTTTGTTTTGTGGATTACATAAAGTGTGCCTCACTGAAAAGGGATAAGACCAATGCACAATGAATGGTTCTAGCATTAATATACCTTAGCACTTTGCGGTACTTGAACTGTCACTTAAAGAATATAAACTGAGCTAAGTACAAAATTGCCAATGTTTTCTTCTTTAACTATGCTTTAGTAAAATATTGGCATTCTTACATATACCAGTTTTTATAATAAATTTCCATTTGTGCTTTGTATAATAAATATGTTAGGGCAATAGTCAAAACACATATTCTGAAATAAAAATGATTTTTGAATAAAGAAATAGCGCTAGAATACTTTATTCATTTTTACAATATTAAAACATCATTGGTATCAATTTTAGACTTCCAAAATGCTAATAAACTTACTCGTTTGGATTTTCAGATTTGCTTGGAGGATTTTTTTGTAAAATACTATCTGAAATTATACTTACAGGTAGACAAAGTTCAATAAGCAACTAAACTGAATCTTTCCAGACTTACCTCATATTCTGTCAAACCCATGCAAAGAAGCATATTTTTCAAAATTCATTATAATGTATTTAGTTTTCAATACTGGTAACTGCTTTCTTGTAATAAATTATTTTGACAATGGCTCTATTTATCAAATCTATATTTAAAAATGAACTACTTTTCCAACTTATATACAAGGCTCTGTATCACTGTGATTAAAAAATTCCAAGCAACAGAATATTTTTATAATTCAGAAAAGTATTTTTTAAAATAATAATTTCAGAATATTTAAAGTATTTTCCAAAGAGCCAAAACATTTCTCCAGTTTAAACTTAAGAAACAAATCTCATTTGTATATTTGTCACTTGAAGTAAACAAACACAACTTCATTCTAAGCTTTTCTTTCCATAGAGAAGCGACTTTCACTTTAATCTTACCTGCGAAAGGATGAAGCAGCAACATCTGAACTGACTTGGGATTTTTACACCTGCAAACCAGGGACACAAACAGAAATCTATGTTATCCTATGTTCATGTCAGGTCTTAATCTAACTAAACAAAGAAATCTTCCTGGGGATCATAATGCTGTTTTTTAACCTAAAGAGGAGGGGGACAGTACTTCAGTGAAAGACATATTGTCTTTAAATTGAAGCTTCAACTGTTATTTCCTCCAGCAGGTCTATCCCCCTCCTGCCCATGTCATGGGGAAGGCAGCCAAATGACGGGATAGTGATTCATCACTTGTCTATGACAGCTGCACACTGCATTATCCCTCCCCCAATCAACATGTAAAGCTGTCTTCCTAGAGTAGTTTAGGAAGAAGTGCCTAGGTAAGGAAGCTATTAACAGAGTAAGCAATTTTAAGGAAAGACGCTCTAACACTCCAACACCCTCTAAAGATCTATCAGCCAGCTTTTATTATCACTAACCAAAATATATCTCCCTCCCACTCTTTAACTCTTTACAGTCTTTTATGCCTAGCAAGTTAATTTTTATCTTTTCTCCCAATTTACGTTTTAAAGTTCAGACTCCAGATAATTTAAAAAGATTTTGAGTCAGTGCTAAACACGTATAATACAGCTATGTTATACTTCTATAAATCAACTGTGAAGTTTTAACTGGGCCAGAGATTCTGTAGCCTTTGATTTGTGCCCTCATCTACCAATTTAAATTAAGCTAAAAATAACCATGCATTCGTCAGAAAAAATGAACTTTATGCAGTCTTTTAAAATATGAATCCCACATACAAAAATGGTATTGTTAAATAAGCTACTATACGTTCTCAATGAGTATTATCCTTAAAGACAATTAACTTTTTCTTTAAAAAAAATCAGAATCTTTTCAGACTTATATAATGTAGAGTAGCTTTTAAATTTGAAAATAACCTGTAAATAATCTGTATTTAAGAACAGACTTGACAGAAAATGTGTTTCTAAAGAGCAGGTGATATACGTATCTCAGGTGAAGATCCACTGCTAGCTTAAAAGTACAAACAAAACTTCTCCAGCTATGGCATATATTATCTTAAAAAACCTGAATTCAGGATTCCACCCAACCTGAACTGACATTTCCTAGATGATCACAGAACAAAGACAAGAGAGATGAGGCATTTTAAGTGCCATAAAAGTCATCTAAGCAAATCTCACTTATGTGTTTGTAGTTTTTGTTATTTTTAATCTTAGACAGAATTACTACTTTAGAAAGCACACACCACTCCTATAACCAGCCAGACAACATATAATGTTACACATAAGGGCAAAAAGCATGCTGTAACAGACATAAAACAACTACAATATTTTTCTTGTGTTGTTTTAAAATGCCGTATAGTGTATTTTTAAGAGACCATAAAAAGCTAATTCAAACTATCAAGTGTATGTTTGCAACAACTAAACCATATTCTTTCAAGATTTTTTTAAAAGACGCTAAGTGTTAAATGGAAACATTTTACTCTAATACTCAAAACTACGCCTTTAGGATATGTTCCCTCATGCTTCTTGAATACACTTTGAATAAATTATAGATGGAAAAGTAGCATGCTTAAAACTATCTGTTCTTAAGTATACAGATATTTTAGTATTTTAAACTAACTACTATAATATATATTTATATTTTATATTATTTGTATTATATTTAATATATATAATATAATGTGCTAATCATGTACAATAATACAATATCTGTGTCTTTTATATGCTAGAATTACATATGATACCATATATAATACAAATATTTGCATATCTTTTAATATTATAGAAGCTGTGAGAGTTTATTTGCAAGACCTTCATTTTTGTGTTATACTTCAGTTGCAATCCTTTGCCTATTAAGGATTATTTAAGCCATGTGTTATTCATTATACTATTTAAAAATAATTCTTTAATCAAAATAACTTTAAAACTACTAATCTCCTATTAGATTGGTCAAATGTATCCACATAGTGGTACAGAAAAAATAAATCTACACTCAAGAATGCAAATGCAAGCAACAATTAGACACAGATGTTGGTGACATTAGTTATAATTACAAAATACTATACTTCATACGTTTTTGGAGGACTATGGGGGATGCAAAATTACACTATACTGAGTAATTGCAGTATGATGACCAAATTACAGAGAATAACACATTGATGAATGATACTTATTAGTACTTTAATTAATATACATCTACTGTAGCTTAAAATTTTACTCAGAAAGTGTAAACTGCTTAAAATCATAGCTTTACTACTCAAATCATTCCATAGAGCAGAAGTTTGTAGCAATAATTAGAATCAACTGAAGAATTGATGCACTAAAAATGGAAGATAGGATTATTGCAATATGCAAAAATCAAGTTGTGAAATCAGATCACTAAGTTTTAAAAAGACAAAATCTGGAACTTCTTTGCCATATAATCATTACATGATAAAATGCAAAACTGCTTTTTAATTCTTCCTAAAAACATCATGGAATTTTAGTAAAATTACAGTGACAATTAGGATGGTGAGAATAGACTCATGCAGCTCTGTAAAGTTTACTTGTGAGCAGGCCTGCATAAAAGTTAAATATCTTCACAAATAATGCCAAATTGTGACCATCTTATAAAATCTTTTCAGTTGGTCTTTTTTTTCTAATTAACTTCATAATTCTTCACAGATGTAGGTTTTGTTGATATTCAATTTGTCTCTCTCATTTTGTTAAACCTCACATAGTACTCCAACAATCCAATGAATAGCCACATTAAATCTGTTAATACCATGCTCTTCAACCCCAGAAATTATTTCCAGAAGGCAAACTTGCTTTAAGAGTTCATCAAACAGAACTTAAGGTACACATTTTATCACATTTTCCCTACCACAGAGCTCAGGATGCAGAAGAAAATTCATGACTTTTGCACTGTTTATTATACTTTGGTAAATTACAAATCAAAAGCATCTGACAGAAAATCATGTATGAAGCCAGAAATTTAATAATGTTCCGTGAAAAGTAAACTGTAAATGGGAAGGGTTTCTAAATCTCAGCAGCACAGAGCAAGTAAAGTGAAGGTACTTGTCTAAATGATTAGTTTTCCAGACTTTTTAAAAAATTGCTAGAAGCAATTCTTATAAAAAGGAATTTATAATTTAAAACATTTCTTCTAACCAAAAGGAATTTCTTTGAAGTAAAAATACTCTAAAGTTTATATTTGAATTAATAAATTATATTCAGCCAGTTATAATCTAACCCCCCCAAGAGTTCTTTTAGTTACTTTTTTCAACCCCCCTTTAAAAAAAAAGTTGACTTACAAGAGTCACAAATGTTGCCGGTTTCAAACATGGAGTTACTTAAAAATTACTTTATAATGCATGTATCAAAAGTGCATGAATTATTAAAACTAGTTTTAACTAGTATTGGATCTTTACCCAACTGATATTGACATTACTAATGAAATATATTGACATATGACTCAAATATAAAACTAAAGACTATGTCTTCTTAAATAGACATGGAAGTCAAAATAAAATGGATCTTTCTTTTGATAAATATATATACAATCTCTGCTCTTGAATCAGGGATCTTTTTTTAATTCTATGAATAATCCCAAAAACATCAACAACAAGCCATTCTTCCATTTTTTCTCCATGATTTGGAACCATGTACTTCCCTGCTGTATTTATGAAAAATGAAACAATGGCTTGTTTTATAAATCTGTCACTGTGCAGGGATTCAGCTTCCAAAAGTATAAGACAGGTCATTTAAAGGGACTGCTACAACCCAAATAGTATCAAGATTTGCATAAATACATACATTTGTTTTAAACAAATATTGTGACATGGATTAACAAAAACTATAATCCTTTCAGAAAAACAAAAAAAAAATGAGCAATGAGATGCATAGATTGGGTATGCTTTAAAGAAAAATGTAAATATAAATATTTCTAGAATACTATACTTAAAATTTGTCAGTTTAACTTTTGCAGAAAAATACATTTAGCTGGTTTAAATATTATTCAAATTCTGAATTCAGATTTTATCATTTTCCTTGTAAAATGCACTTACATTGTTATCTGAGGCTAATTTAACGTGATTATGGTTTGGGTGTTTTAAACATCTGGTGGCATTTATAAAATAGGTCAAAAATGAAACTTACATTTTTTATGAATGATGAAATTCAGAAGCTTCATATAAATACAGTGGTGTATTAATGCTAGTTAATTGTAAGCGTTTAGTTTCCAGAAATACCAAAGGTTTTACATTATAATTATGTCAGGTAGCTAGATAAAGTCATCCTTTAATGCTCAGCAATTTTTCCAGGATTTCCTCCTTCAGAGTAAGCTGTCAAAATTTCTGCCACACATCCTTCCTCCAAATTTATTTTCTTTCCTTCTGAATTGTCTTTCACCAATTCAAGGATCTTTTTTAAATCGCTCATCGCTGGGTTATTTATTTTCAGTGACCCGCGAACACTTGAGAAAACTAAACAGTCAAATCAACCGAATTTAACACAATAAATACTTTAGAAGCACAGAACATATGACTTGAAAGACATCTACATAAAGAGGAAGCTCAGCCAAATTTTACTGCACAAAAATTTTGTGACGTATATTAGGTATTAACAGGGATGGGGGGGGGGAGGAGAAGAAACGTGCATATGATCCCTCGGTGGGGGATCACTTAGTTGCTTGGAAAACTTGTTTTTGCAACATAGGGCATTCTTGCGGGTGACTTCCTTATAAAACTTCAGGCGGGCCAAAAAAAGTGTGTGTGTGTGGAGGGGGGGGAGGTTTCTCACCGTTTTACAAGCAGGGACAGTTGTCAAATCCATGCAGTTTTCGAAACAGACAGGTTTGTACTTACAGCGAACGGCTTTGCAGCATCCACCCGGGTTAGGGACTCCCTTCACGTGAACCAACCAGTGTTGCTCACATCGTTTTATTCTTTAAAAGCTCAACAGCCTGTGCTGATTGAAAACAACAACAACAACAAAACAAACCAGGAACCCCCGACCCACTCCAAGCGCAGCCTAGAAGCGCCGCTCGCTCTGGAGGACAATTTCGCGTTTAGGGCGAGGAGCGGGGATGAGGGTGACTTCTGCTGCCGCCGCCGCGGGCTGTGCTTGCCAAGCGTCTGTGTGAGGCAAAAGGAGAGAGAGTGAGGTGGTGGCGGC